>LQNS02278091.1:14496259-14509026 GCA_001587735.2 Parhyale hawaiensis | reverse complement strand
TGATACTTCGGACGATCGAGGTCCAAGTAGCCATAAAAACTTTATGAAAATAGCGGTTTGTGTAGTGTCACTGTTTTATTTTTGCTTTGTATTCTCTCCCGTGTATGCGCTTGTCTTCCAGCAAATGAATTTCTGCGCAATAAACGCCGACACAGCTTGCTCTACAGCGCGATATGCCTGCAATTTGACCAACTCTAAAAAGATTTTTGTTGGTCTAGGAGTAAACTTTTATTTAAATAACAAGGAAAACTGAGAGCTAGCCACCAAATTTCTAAATTTTGCATTCCCCATATATACATGGCAACTCCTGTCGACGTTCCGGCAAAGTTCAAGAAATATTCCTTCAATATCATTCTCGACATTTTAGCGCATATTCCCACCTCATTTCCTAAGAACTTTCTCTGGTCCTCATTTCGGCATGTCCAGGGCACACGAATTTGTTGCCTGGGTTACTTCTTGGTAATTTTGCGACTAGTCGAGAGTTCAATTTTTATTAGATTAGATAGGCGGCAGTAGAAGAACCAATAGGCCCATTCCCAAAGAGACACCGGAACATGTGCCCCATCACTCTATGAGCTATTGCCATTTATGTTAGTATGATATAGAGGACAGGAGAAAAGAGAGAAAAAAGGGGGGTGAAGAGTCCATGCCCAAGAGACGATCTTGAATGCACGCAAGCGTGTTCAAGAGCCGCTGACATGCGGAGCTTACAGAGAACAAACTGTGCAGCTTGAGGGGGAGAGGGAAGGAGACGGATTAAGGTGGCCTCTGAAGCTTTGGCCTTCAAGAGTTTGCGACTTCTTGATGAGAATTTTTTATAGCTGCGGAGGATGTCTCTCCCAATAAATGTCAAGACGATTTCTAAACACGTTGACTGACTCCGCACTAACAACATCGGAAGGGAGTCTATTCCAAATGCTGACTATGAAATACGGAAAGAACTGCTGACTTAAGGTCCTTCTTTGAGCTTTATACTTGAGTTTTTGACCGTTGTTTTGCAAGCGATCATTGAGGTCTCTTTCAAAGAGTCCCGTTGTGAGCACGTCGTTGAAGCCGTTCAAATGCTTGAATGTTTCTATTAGTTGCCCCCCGAGACGTCTTTGTTCGAGAGAGATCAGACCCAGTTCTTTTAGGCGACTTTCATACGACTTATTTCGCAAGTGAGGTATCAATTTCATTGCTCTGCGTTGGAGTCTTTCCATTTTATCGATATCTTTACACAGATGTGGCGACCAGAATTGAAAAGCAAATTCTAAGTGTTGCCGCACTAGCGCCTTGATGATGTCTTTGAACTTGTCTTCAAAATTTCAGGTGATGAATCCCTGTCCTCTGCTTACTATTTTCACACTCTTGTCAAGTTGCTGACTGTGTTGTAGCTTGTTTGTAATAGTGATTCCCAGTCACGCTGTTGAGTGACAGCAGCCAATACCGTCCCATTCATTTGCAGTGGGGCGAAGGATTCATCAGCCCTATGTGCATTACTGAGCATTTGTCGACATTGAAGATCATCTGCCACGTTCTGCTCCATTCCATGACGTGGTCAAGGTCTTGTTGGAGCTAGGCTCTTTTCGTGACAGGATGACATACTTTAGTCTCATCAGCAAATTTACTGATTTTACTACGGATGTTAAGATTGAGATCATTGATGTAAATTGAGAACAGAAGCGGGCCAAGTACGCTACCTTGGGGAACCCCTGATGAAACTTGCGTCCAGCCACTCGTCTCTCTTTCAAGTTTTACTCACAGCTGCTGACCCGTAAGCCATGCCCTGATTCATCGTAAATATTCTCCCCGGATGCCATGGGCTTAGAATTTTGTCATTAACCGTAGATGGGGAGACTTTGTCGAAAGCCTTTTGGAAGTCGAGATGCACAAGATCTACGACCTTTCGTTCATCTTTAATATCTGTAACTTTTGAGAAAAAGTCCAGTAGGCTTGTTAAGCAGCTTCTTCCATTTCGGAAGCCATGCTGATTGTCGGCTATGAGATGCTGCATCCTCAGGTGATCTGTGATGCGCTTTTTCAATACGCGTTCGATGGTTTTGCTGACTACCGATGTAAGACTGATTGGTCGATAGTTGCTGTGGCTTTTCTTATTCCCCTTCTTATGTATCGTTATAACGTTCACTAGTTTCCAATCATGCTGAACTTCTCCTGTTCTTTCTTAGATAGCGATTAAATATTTCGAGCAGCGGCTTCACGATGACTGGAGCGATTTCTCGTAGTACATTGGGAGTAAGATTATCACGGCCAGTGGATTTGTACACATTTTAGGTGGGTTAGCTATTGAAGAACCTCAATCTCTGTGAAAACACATGCGTTTATAGAAGCAACTTGCAACGGTGCTGGTTCAGGATATTTGCAGCATTTACAACAGCTAATACAGAGCTGAAATAGTCGTTCAAGATCGTGGTTTTGTCTCTTAGGTCATTGGTGATTGCACCGTCAGGTTTTTTCAGTGGACCTATGGATTCTTTTTTTAGTCTTCTTTGAGTTGTCTTTGAGTCTTTGTCTTTGAGTTGCATTTGCCATAGCGGCTCCGGAAACTTCTTTTTCTCTCTTTGTGGTCCTGACTATTTGCTTTACATCCCGACATGCCCTTCTTTGACTGGACCTGTTCTCCTCTGTTGGATTACGCTTCCAGGCTTTGTAACGCACTTTTCGCCTCGCAATGTAGCATTTCACTGTCCGATTCATCCAAAGGGGATCATTACTGATACAAACTCGTTTATTTGGGATGTAGCGTTCAGCTGCACACAGGATGCTCGTCTTCAAAATATGTGAGCATTGTTCAACACTGGCATCTCTCATAGGGATTACGAAGTCAGTTGTTTCTATTTCAGTGGTCATATCCTGAAAATTCGGTCGTCGGTAGTCTGGCAGCTTGAGACGAGTCGCATGAGTGGTAAATTCATTGCCAGTTTTGAGCTTAAATTCAACCATGTTATGGTCCCCAAGCCGGTCTTGGATGGCTATCTCAACACTTTCGCAATCAGGAGTAGAGAATACCAGATCTAGAATATTACCGTATCTCGTGGGTTCATTAACGTGCTGCGTCAGGTGGTGGTAGTTGAGTAGTTCGAGTAGTTTACTGCCTGGGGCTGGGCTGCGCAAAGTATTCCAATCAATCTGGGAAGGTTGAAGTCTGTCGTTAGAATTGTTTCATTATGAGCACTCAGTGATTTTTCGATTATGTTGTAGAGTGCCGTGTCAGTTTCAGCGGTACTGCGAGGGCTCCTACATGCAAGCATGATATTCAACGGCTGTCGAATGCCGAGACGAGCATGGGTAGTGATAAATTCATATTCTTTAGTTGCTGTGAAACTTTTGCAGAGAGGATTGAGGTGATTTTTGATATATAATGGATCCCCCTCCCCCCCCTCCTTCTTGCCATTGAGTTCCGTTTTATAATCCCCGGAGTTCCATGCTTTCTTTGCCGTAGTTCAGTCCTGCGCCCGTTGTGTCAGTTTGCCACATCGTGAATTACGTAGATTGCGCTCCGAATTGATATTGAGTCTGTGAGCGCCATGTGCTCAAATTACCGAGTGCTGAGATCCTGCAAGAACTAGTCCTCGAAGAACCCTGTAGCGCTTTCCATTTGCAACCACTCTTTGAATCCACGCAATATACCACCAGCGATGGGCATGAAATTGAGAGAAAGACAGTTTAAGAGACCTCGGAGTGAGAATGCAAGACGATGCTACGTTCGAAGAATATATTGCTAGAGTTATCGCTGTGGTAAAAAGATGGAGTGGATGGGTTTTACGAACTTTCTCGTCACGCGAAATGGATGTAATGCTCACACTATTGAAGCAAATAATCCTTCCGAGGATAGAATACTGTTCTCAACTTTGGATGCCGAGTACAAGAAAAAAGCTTGAACAACTTGAAGGTATCCAACGATCGTTCACGGCCAAAATTCGAGGCATGCAGGAGTACGATTACCACAAACGACTCAGCTGTCNAGAAGAATACCAGATAGACCAGCGGTCAGCGGTTACGTGCACTGTGGAGATAATTCGCTGCTGGCTCTCTCTTTGGTTGCAAACTGCGGCACCACAGAAGACACCCAGCAGAGTCACTCCACACACATGAGGTGATGTGAGAAACGTCACCTGAACTTCTTCCGAAGACTCTCAAGGTAACTCAAGGTAACCACGGCGACTGTCCCGGGCTTTTGAGCTATCGTAACAACTATTTTAAACTATCAGTAAACAATTTCCAACGAGAAACCCTGTGTGATTTATGAAGTAAATTATTTGAATTGGGACGGAGAGTATTGACAACTCGTGATTAGTGGAGAAAATTAAGTTACCTCAGTAGTAAACAGACCACGCATTAGACACCAATCACAAGCATCTAGCAAAATCTACGCCCTCACGATAATAACGCATCTTATCGGCGATAAAACCTCAGTGAAACAGAGCTCACCAAAACCCTCTTTCGCAACCTCGATCTTCCGTCTACACTCTACGGGTAGTTCATTGATTCGCTATAACTTGTGATTAGAGTCTACTGCGCGGTCTGTCTACTACTATATCTGCAAGACAATCGCAATAGAACCTCAAGAAGGAAAATTTTTCTTCAGAGATATATAATAGAAAACAGCTAGGGGGGATGACTATGATATAATTGACTGAAGTTTCATGTTCTCAATGTTTAATTGGTGTTGCAATTCATTTACGTATTGTTCCATTTATATAAAAATAATTTCTTTTAATTGGTAGTCTCGATAAGCAATACCGGTTGAAAAAACTCGCTTTTTAAAACTTTAATTTTGATCCATCATAATTTATATTACATACTCCCATTGCGTCACTGCCATAGAGAGACTCAGTCACCGTTGCTACATCATGTCTATGAAAGCGGAAGTCTCACGCCACGGTCTGTACGGGGTTTGTATAAAGCATGCGTGTGTAATAGTCATCATGTAGACAACGGTAATAATTGGTTTCAGTGGGGCGTTGCTGTCATGTCATAGGGTGAATCCTTGAATATATCACGCATATCCTTAACAAAGCAGCACTATATGTATCAGATATTTATGTGATGTAACAGTGAACGGTCGTGTGCTCTCAACATGACAGCCAGAATATTAGTTGGGGATTGCTTTGATATTAGAGAATCCTATGCAAGAAAACTGAGATATATTGGCAGAGTTAGTTATGAACACCGCAAATTCGTACATTTGTCTCTTTCGCTGTCATCACCAGTCCAATGTTCAAACAGAAATCTGGTACACTCGTGAGAAAACGAGATTAGAGCAGAAAAGTTGACCAACGAACTTACTCAAAATAAATAAAAATTAAAGCCGACAGCTCACAATGTTTCACAGTCAGTGAATGGCATCACTGGAGGAAGAAACATTGCTGAATTTTGGAGAACTCACTATAGTGCTTCTAATTTCATCCCTCGTGCAAACCACAGGTTCTTTCTGAAATTATTTATATTTTTCCCAGTTTGTATTTTTTTTTGTCGTGATAAAGTGAGCAAGAAACAATTTTAGAATGTTTCCAATTTGTAAATAAATACAATAACGACATTAGCCTTGTGCAGTTGAGTGCTTTAGACCTTTAGAAACATTTTATTTTTGTATGCCTTACTTTTCTCAATGCTATAACTCAAAAAGTTATGAACGGGTTTTGTTGAAATTTACAGGGATTGTTAGCTATGTTAGGGGAAACAGATGATTAAATTTTTGTGATGATCTATCCATCCGTTTGTTTGTTTGTTGGTTGCTGTTTTTGATTTTATGTTTGTTACGCTGTAACTCAAAAAGTTTTGAGTAAATCTTTATGAAAATTACAGGAATTGTTAGTAATGTTTAGAGATATAAATTCATTAATTTTTATGCAGATCGGTTTGTTCATTAGTATGTTTGTTGCTGTGTTTGATTTTATGTTTGTTACGCTATAACTCAAAAAGTTATGAACGGATTTTAATGAAATTTACAGGGATTGTTAGGTATATTAAGAGGAAGAGATGATGAACTTTTGGTAGAGATCTGTCTATCCGTTTGTTTTTTTTCTTCTGCCTCATTTTTCTCAATGGCATAACTCAAAAAGTTATAAACGGATTTTAATGAAATTCGCAAGAGTTGTTATGTACATTTTGAAGAGTAAATCATCAAGTTTCTGAAGTGATCTGATTGTTCGTTAGTTTGTTCGTGACTGTTTTTTTATTATTTTGCTTGTTAGCACAATCACTCAAAAAGTTTACAATGGATCTTTCTGAAATTTTCTCAAGTTGTTAATAATATTAAAAGGTAAAACTGCCTAAATTTTGATAAAGATCGGATCGTTCGTTTTTATGTTTGAGTTGTGTTTGTTATAGGATCCTTTGTCTCAGCATACTACATATCCCTTCCTCCTTCCTCTCCTCCATACTTAAGGCTTCATCTATTGGATTAAATTCAATAAGAGCAGCCTGTTCTTGACCGTTATTACTTTCTCCTTGCAGATCTGGCACCACGCGACATCAAGCTCAACCAACCTCCACCGTTCCTGCGAGGAACGCTTCGAGGTCACAGCCTTCGCCGTTCCTACTAGGAACGCTTCGAGATCACAGCCTTCCCCTGCTGTTGCCTTGCTTTGTGGTCTACGCTCTCAGAGTTCCGTAGATTTATAATGTCCTAATGCTAATGTATGAATTTTATCGTTCATGATTACTTTTTTGTCGTCTTTTCCGCATAATGCCACTTTATTTATCTGTGTTGTATAAATATTGTGATATTTACTTTCAATGAAATTTATTTTACGGTAGATGACTTTATTTTCGAATAATGTTTTTTATGGTCTTCAACTTTAATTTCTTTTTCTACAACAGCTTTTTTAACACCTTTTGCTTTCTTTTGAACGGCATTATTTCTCGTTTTAATCGCATATAATTTTGAGCTTAATCCTACAAATTCTGTTATTGGAATACCACTTGTTTCATCTTTCATTTTACCAATAACTTTTTTATTTACTTTAGAATATAATTGGTGAACTGAAGGACAATTAGATGTATCGAATAATTCTTTATTTTTATTTATATCTTTAGTAAATTCTTTCCTTTTGATACAATAACATAATGAATCTGTATACGTAAATAACAGTCTTGCTTCTCTCTTTATATTTATTTTTAATGAAATTATAATGAAAATCATACATTAACGTTTTACTGATATCTAGCATAATCATTCCTACGTATATTGGTTTATTGAATAGCATTTTTTTTCATATGACAAGCTATCAGGTTTTCATCGAATATTTTATACGATTGAAAATTTGGCTTATTTGCAAGCTTCATTGCTTCTTGTTCAGTTTTTACGAATTTTACTTCTATTTGATTTCTAATCTGTTCTAAACACTTGCCGTAAACCGAATTGACCATTAACATATAAAAGCCTTTCTCAAATTCGTTATCAGCAGCTTTTCTCATATTTGTATTTAAATCTACGTAAGGTTTCATCCAAGCTCTTTCTTCAAATTCTAATACTCTGTGAATTTTCGTTAATTCGAGCCCTAAGACTAAACACTGCGTCAGGTTTTTATGATATATTATATACTTGTTTTTGTTATTTAGATTCGGTGTCAATTTTGAGACTTTCTCAATCATTATATTTTCAGCCGCTAATGGATAATCATTATGACAATCATGTAGTTCTTTTGAATATTCCAAGTCTACTTTGAGAATGTAACCTTTCCCATCTGGTGGTTTAAAATAGTTTATTTTTCAATCTGTTTTTCTGTTAACCATTTAAATTTCCCGGATGGTAGTTTTTCACTCATTGCCCATCCGTAAAGATTATTTGCATCTAAATATGTTATATAACTATTTGACTTTTTAGGGTTATATGTTTCTGGAATATACGGATTATTTGCTTCACCATATCTATGTGTTATTGTGCTGATTCCACCTCGGATTTCTTTTTCAATGAATAATAATATATCGGGATCATGAATTGAATCCAATTCTATTTTTGTACATTTTAATAAAGCATCCCAAGATAATCCTGGAGCAGTATAATACTGTGCAGGATCTAAATTATAGACTCCTAGGCATGTTTTACTATAGTTTTCAAATATGTCTGCTAAAAGGAGTACAAGTTTTAGATACAGTAAATGATAATCCTTAAATGTAAATCAGCAAATCGTGCGCATTGAAGGTGGGTTGGAAGAAATTAGAGACACTTTCGTCAAAGAAAAATACTTCAGTTCAGTAATTAATGAAAGACTTGAAATTGTTAGCAGTCAATTACAATCACTGAAAATGGAACTCTCATCTGATATAGCTAAAGGGATTGACAAGCTAGAAGTACAAGCCGATCTCATTCACGTAACAACTAGTGACCTAATAATAATTAAAACAGCTAAAATAGAAACGATTAAAAGTAATATGCAATTAATCCAGGATGGAAAACGAATGTTAGATGATCGAATTGCAGCCGTTAGTGACACCTTTGGTGAAAAATTTGAAAAATTGGAAGAAAGAGTTAATCAACTCGTAGCAAATAGTATTAATGACATGATTTCAGAATAATTTATTTCTCTCCGATGAAATTATTTCTTAATCTTATAAAAATGGCTGGTGGAAATATTTTTGGTTCCGGAATAAATAAAAGTACTTCTACTCCATCTACAAGAGGTCCTCCTGGAATTGGTTCTAAGTACCTCGATGGTGAGGGAAATTTTGATTTGAGTAATCGAAGGCTTGCAAACATTTCATATCCTGTCGAGGAAAATGATGTTGCAATTAAAACTTACGTCGATGAATCTGTAGGAAATTTGAAACTTCACGTTAGAAATGATATACAAACGATGGCGGATATAATCCCTGAAAATCACAAGTCGAGAAATGACACGTTAGACAAACGAATAGCGGAAGATATTGAAAGTAGAGTTAGCAAAATTGCTAATTTACATTCTACTAATTTCGAAACAACTAACAAAAAGATTATGTAAGAAAGGCAGTGAACGAAGATATCAACTTTTTTGGAGATCAAATTACAGAGCTCAAAAGTGAAGTGAATGAATTAAAGTCTGTGGGAGAAACTGTTGAAAACTTGCAATCTAAATTTATAGCACTTGAAAGAGTCTTCCTTGATTTTCAGTCCTATGTAGAAAGGTTTAGAGAGCATATCAATAAAATTGATCAGGATGTATTACTAAACAAAAGTGCAATAGAAGCTATTACAAGCAGAGTGGAATCCTTTGAAAAACGAAAGAAAACACTATTTATCAGGTAATTGACATTCAAAAAATTATTCATTAGTTATACCTTGTTTATTTACGATATGGACTAGAAAAATTTTTATATATAATCAAATTGCAAAAGCTATCAAAATATTATCGAAAATGCAATGTAATTTACGATGGATCTAAATTACAGTATATGAATTGCAACACAAATTAAACATTGAGAACATGAACTTCAGTCAATTATAGCTGTTTTTGTTATAATAAAATTATATCTCTGAAGAAAAAATTTCCTTTTTGAGGTTGTATCGCGGTTGTATTACAAATATAGTAATAGACAGACCGCACAGTAGACTCTAGTCACAAGTTATAGCGAATCAATGAACTACACGTAGAGTGTAGACGGAAGATCGGGTTGCGAAAGAGAGTTTTCGGTGAGCTCTGTTTCACCGAGGTTTTATTACCGATAAGCTGCGTAATTATCGTGAGGGCATAGATTTTGCTAGATGATTGTGATTGGTGTCTAATGAGTGGTTTGTCTACTACTTACCTCAGCAAAATGCAGAGCAGGTAAACCCCTTTGCCTCAGCCTCTAGGTAGTCAGAACGGCCGCCAGGGGGCCTGAATCACGCACTCAATTTTAATTTGAAGTTCGGAAACCGGAGATCTCTGGGGTAGGACGTCAATCGTGGTGTTTAGGCAGCGAGAGATGGATGTAAAACGTTTGTGGGATGTTTACTGGTAGAACACATAGGAGTGTAGAGTGTTTAAGAGAACACTACTGAGCAGTGGAAACTGTTTCTTTCCAATATTCTCTCAACCTACTGGTACAGTCAGCTTGCGGTTTGTGAAAGTTTGTTATTTACCATCCGCTTGACCTGGATACCAGATGTTCATAATTTCTCCGACCCACTGCTGTAACTAGTGTGCCAGTTTAAAGCTGATTTCGCCGAAGCGCTTGTTCGTATTAAGTATGTGACAGTGTAATGCTTTCCAGCCTCTCTCTCTAATACATATTCCGAGATCGGCAAGAACGCATTAGACGGTCACATACTAAATACGAACAAGCGTTTCGGCGAAATCAACTTTAGAATCGCACACTAGTTACAGCAGTGGGTCGAAAAATTACGAACATCTGGTGCCCAGGTCAAGCGGATATTAAATAACAAACTTTCACAAACCGCAAACTGGCTGTGGCTGTGTCAGTAGATTGAGAGAATACTGGAAAGTTCGTTCATTAACATCCGCGTGACCTGGACACCAGCTGTTCATAATTTCTCCGACCCCCTGCAGTAACTAATGTGCCATTCTAAAGTAGATTTCGCCGAAACGCTTGTTCGTATTAAGCATGTGACTGTCTAATGCATTCTTGCCGATCTCGGAATATGTATTAGAGAGAGAGGCTGGAAAGCTGAGCCTCAGGTCATATCCGAAGGTGGCTTGGGTCGCAAGTTTTTCAACTTACGCGTGGTTTGTGATAGATCCTCTTGCAATAGGATGTGTACATCTTACCATGTCTAATTTGGTTAATGACTAGAAAGAGCTTGAGACTTCTAGCGGTCTCATAACGGTTCAAGTTTCATATTTGCCTTTTAAATAAGCTACCCACGCAGTGTCATTGGTGTTCTTTAATTCCGCACTCGTCCTGAGGCACACAGCAAGTTAAAGCTGGAGCGACTTGAGTGTCACACATTACCCATTACCCCAGGTGTTCCTCAAAGAAGCATTCTAAGTCCGGTACTTTTCAATGTTTTTGTCAATGATATAACTACCATTGGCATGAACTGTGTATTGTATGCGGATGATGCCGTTTTTACACCAAGAGTTCTAATTTTCAGGCTGCTATCGCAGATATACAAAATTATATAAATGCATTGTCCAGATGATTAATTCAAAATAAAAGACAAACAGCAGACAAAAACAATACCAAAATATTGTTGTTCTCTCCATATACTCGCCCACAACTGCCACCTTTCTTCTTTAACAATAATCAACTAGAGTGGCTGCCTCAGATAATGTATCTTGAATTGACTTTGGAAGAGCCGCTGATTCTCAAGGTCCATATCGAAGAAGTAGAGCGTAAGCTGACCAGAGTTTTTTGTATAATCTATGCAATATCCAACTATGTTGATGGTGAATCACTATAAATAGTTTATTACTCATTAGCTCACTCAGTGTTGGTCCAGGATATCATCATCTAGAGTGGAGCCCCAAGTTGTCATATTCATAATCTTGAGGCATGTTGCAATGTTAGGATGTCTACAACTATTGCTTTCTTAAATTTTTTTCGATTCGTGTTCAATAATCATCCCGAAGCATTTCGAAAGCATTTTAGTCCACTTATTCCCCAACAAAATTACGAAATGAGATGGGCTGTTCTCAATCTCCCTTATGTGCGTGTTGAAGTTGAAAAACGCTCAACAGTTTTTCAAAATGCATTGCTTCTCAATAAAATTTCTTTGTATTTATTTGACCCAATTTCTGACAGACAATTAAAAACCGTTTAAAGAATATGAATTGCATTTGTATTAGCCTTTGTTTTTATGTTTGCCCAAAAATGTATGCTTAACTTCTAGTGGCTATGCAGATACATCATTGTAATTGGTTCGAACTCACGTACCAAAACGATTTTTGTGTTGTATCAGGGTGTCTGTGTGTAATAAACCTATCAAACCTATCGCTGACTATAGCCAGGCCGGGTCGCGACGATTTCGCGTCCACGTAAGCTTTCCTGCGCGCGCCACCACTAAATTAAATACTACCTTGGCAACCTAGTCTAGCCTAACCTAACCTGCTCTTACCTAACCTAACCTCCTTACCTAACCTTCTAACCTAACGTAACATTACCTAACCCAACCTAACCCAATCTAACCTTTCTAACCTTACCTAACGCTACCTAACCTTACCTAACCTAACCCAACTTAATCAGCGATACAGCGAGCAGCGCGGCGCACCAACTTGAACGCCGCTCACGCGCACACAATCTGCGTACACAAACACGCACACATCTCCGTCGTGAGAGACGATAGTGCGGCCGGGTCCCGAGGGTTCCACCGTTCTAATTCTTCGTATGAAGGAATCAGAAAAGCGTACACTGACTTCACAAGTAACTTTCAACAGAAAATGAAGAAGGCATTTACCTTAAGGCTGCGAAGGCAGAATTTGCACAACAGGTATCTAGCCAATACTCATTATAGGGCCTCTACTCAATACATAAAGCGGCCAATACCTATAATCAGACACCATAATTTACGTTCACAGCGACAAAGGGGCGGTCAGACACATCATCGCCTTGCTAATGTCCTGTTCAGCAGCGCTATGTACGGAAATAACCCCTTCGTTCGTCTTTACGAAGGCGGGAAACCTTACTCTCCTCCCTCCAGGGCCCAATTATCTCTGGACAAAGTTGCAGGGACACTCTGCTGAGCTGTTTCTCTGCCGTTAGTTTAATGTCAGTAGCTGCTACAGATTGTACTGTATGAATAATTTATTCAAGCAGCAGTAAGTGCTATCATAATTCGTCAAGACCAAAATGGCTTCTTCTCGACGTGGTAAAAAAGATGGTAACGACTCTGGCTCTCTACAGGA
>LQNS02278091.1:14444970-14464474 GCA_001587735.2 Parhyale hawaiensis | reverse complement strand
TGTATTTAAATACTCGAAAATGTAGTTAAACACAGTATTTAATTACACGTTTTTGAAAGTATTTGTAAATACATTTTCAAATAACAAAATGTATTTAAATACGTATTTAAATACAATTGTATTTAAATACTGCCCATCACTGATCATGCCCTCGAAGATGTGTTGAAGTCATCAAACATAAAGGATCTTTCACAAAATACTGACTAAGGATGAAGGTTTTTGTTAAATTTGTTGTTTTGTTGCGTTTTTTGTCAAGTGTCCCTTAATTCTGCTCACACTAGATTCATAATTATAAGTTAAATATACATATCTTTTTTCTTATCCTTCGGATCGTAATAAATTCTTAGCATATTATTAGGTATCTCAATTCCTCTTTTGTGTTAAAATTTAAGCGTTGACCCTTTTACAGTTTTTGAGATATGATTTTTTTTTATTTTTGTCCCTAATTATGCTCGCAACAGTAGGACAGTGGCGTAAAGCTGCTTCTTTCTGGGTTCTGAGCAGCGGGTGCGCATTTCTTACTTACAAAGTCTTTATTTTGTTTCTAAATTAGCTGTATTGGAAAACCGTTTTGTATTAAGAACTTCTTTAAAAATACAAACTATGAATGAAAAAAAGGTAAAATAATATTAGTACTAATTGCATACGCTCGTGATGAAAGTGTTAAGCTACTACTGACTTTAAACATGTAATAGAGAGGGAGTATAGAGGTGTATATTTCACTGTAACTCATTACAGGAACATTGTTTACGCTACGTTTAACACGGAGTATTCACCCTAATTTTATACTTCAATATTACTCCAAGTTAATGAATGCGACAATGTGACGCTCCGCACCAAACGATGATATGCTAGACCAACACTGAATGAGCTGATGATTACTATTTGTAATGATTCACCATCAATACAACTTTCCGAATGACTGCAAATCTTGTGCTACACTGTGTGTTAATTTGCGAGGCCAAGCTAGATGAAGCTATGCATGATAAGCTATACAAGGTTGTGGGAGACATCCTTCCATATTCTTGCTTTCGTCAATCATGTTTTGCTTTGCTCTTTGTCTTTCTTTTTTCTGCCTTGCTCTTCACACGCCTAACCTTCTGACGACAATTAGTAGAATTACACGTGCTACTGTGGTCTCACTCTTTCACATCGGAGAATGTTAGGTGCTGAACTAATCAGTTCGGTGGGTGCTTTGTACCCTGGTCTGTTAGGGAAACCGCCTTCGCCCATGTTGAGGTCCGGACGACACTCGGAGTTCTATATTCCTCTCCACTTTCTCAAGACACAGCACTGCCTGAGCCACACCATACAATCGCATGGTCAACTTATGATTAGACATTCAGTTTCCAGATCACCCTGATATCTCTGAATTTCGGTAGCCAAGCTACGACGTGCGAGCTGGACGTCGATTATCTTCATTACCATTGCAGGAGAAAGGAATAGCAGAAAACTTGGAATAGCAACTTTATTACCAATAATCGATAAGCGATAGTGATGTAGTTCTAAAACATTTTAAAATACGTCAGTAATTTATAATCTTCATCCACCTAATATAACTACGGTATATTGTACATGTACATTATAAAATACCATACCATATTGGCATAAGGCATTCAATTTCTTTCCATAATTTCCTACACTGTAACAAGAATTGCCTATTGATTAATTTCTAGTTGATATTTCAATTGTGCTGCCTCGCATTCACAGGATATTTTTTCCTAATATTTATTAATATAGAACACGAATTGACACTCGGCTGTAACTGTTTTCAAAGTAATAAGCATATACATTTCTGGGAGGGAGGAGAAGGGTTCACGCCATGCTATCAATGTCGGTTCCAATTTCACACTTAGTATGTTTTATGTTGTAGAAAGTTTTGCTGTCTATGCAAGCCATGTTTCCAGTTTACGATATTCAAGAGTTGAAGAGACGTGCGTATGAAATAAATGTTCTTGCATAGGGTTGATTCGTCGAGGCCTCCGCGCGGTTACCCTATTGTTGCCTCAGGCATTGGCGTCATTGGCATTCCAGGCATTGGCGTCATTGGCATTTCAGGCATTGGCGTCATTGGCATCTCAGGCATTGGCGTCATTGGCATCTCAGGCATTGGCGTCATTGGCATTCCAGGCATTGGCGTCATTGGCATTCCAGGCATTGGCGTCATTGGCATTTCAGGCATAGGCGTCATTGGCATCTCAGGCATTGGCGTCATTGGCATTCCAGGCATTGGCGTCATTGGCATTCCAGGCATTGGCGTCATTGGCATTTCAGGCATTGGCGTCATTGGCATTCCAGGCATTGGCGTCATTGGCATTTCAGGCATTGGCGTCATTGGCATTTCAGGCATTGGCGTCATTGGCATTTCAGGCATTGGCGTCATTGGCATTTCAGGCATTGGCATGGGATGCCCAGGCATTGGCATGGGATGCCCAGGCATTGGGTTGATAAGCATTGGAATGGCTCGAGTGCACATCTTCTTGCAGCCCTTTACACGGCAGCACAAGAGGTCCTCGATACCAAGGAGAGAAATCGGAAGCAGCCTGCATGAACCCCAGCACATGTCTGCCACACCGTGCTCGCACATCTCGTTTTCTGGCATCATCGGGCAGATCATGGTTCTAAAGTAGAAATGAGAAACCATCGCATTAAACACAATAATCTAAAGTGAAAATGAACAAAATTATGCCTCGAAGTAAGATTTTTTAAAGCAAACATCAGATATAATAGGTCTAAACTAAAAACTCTGAGGAAGGATAAATGATAAACTATATTTTCATACTTGACAATGAAAAGCTTTTATCAAATCTAAGAGCCATCGCACAGATAAGTTTGTTTGCTTTTTAAAACATCGACATTACGAGCTGCAATTATAGGCTACGAATTATGAAAAGATTTGTAATGATTAATCTAAACCCTGAATTTGTTTTGAATATCTGGCTTTTCAACATCGAACATGAATTTTAAAGGCAGGGTAGTTTTTAAACTCCTTATAGAAAATACTAGTGGCCCATGCCGTCATCATAAATAACGGCAAAAAATTAACACTCCTCCAAAACCCCGCCGTCTTTTGGGCTTCCTCATTTTCCCCTATCTCATACTGAAGAAAGAGATTCCAAGGTACTCAACTTTTTTTTCGCCTTATAAAATCTGAATTTTCTCCTATCTTATTAGTTGTATTTTTTCCCCTATCTAATACTGAAGAAAAAGATTGCAAGGTTCCCAACTTTTTTTTTTTTTCGACGAAAAAAAATTGCAAGGTACCCACTTTTTTTACATTCTGAAATCTGAATTTTCTCCTATCTTATTCCCATAGAACGTGACAGGAAAGATATAAATATATAAATAAATAAAAACACAACGTGAATTATTATAAAGTAGATAATAATCAGATAAACTCCTTCCTGAGTTTGAAATCAGAAGTAAAGCTCAAAAATTACAGATAATTCTTCACACAAACACTAGTGTCAATTTTTATTGCTTCACGCCTAAAATTCATAAAACTATTATTTAGTATAATTTTAATAACTGTACATTTACAGTCGGGAATTGATATCTTAGTGATAATTTTAAGTTATGGAGGACAGTCTTAGTCGTTCCAAAAGTATCGACTCCAATGTATTACTCGTAGCAACAAAACTGTGCATCCAGGTTTCAGGACTCTCTTCTAAATGCCCGTAAGTAAGTACAACGTAAAAGTAAAAAATATGGGTGGCCATCATTAACGATTCAAGTGTTTAGTATGTGAAGCAGAAAATAATGTATCCGTAGTTCAGCAACACTGCAACATATTTCATGTCTAGATGAAGTAAATTAGATGTGCCTATTAAACCCGAGATGATGTATATAAGAAAAGAAAACCACACCGCCACACAAATTCGCTACTGCAGCGTTGAAGGTTTGCAAAGCATCACTAGTTGAATTTCGACTCAGTTCTCGGCGACTAGGATTATAATTAATGGAAAGAAGCCCTGTCGTTTTCATAAACTACTATCGGAGAAGCCAGTATTACGCAACGTCTTGTCCCTAATGACCAGCTTAGAACCGTTGGAAGCATTTCTGTGGACGATGACATCAAGGTTTCAAGAAAGACTGTATTCAGACTATTAAATGAAGTTGTGCAATTTGCAGGAAGTCGCAGAAGAAACCACTTTTCAGTGAAAAGTCCAGAGTATGAAAAATCGTCTTCCTGAAAAGCTGGCGATTTTGTCACCAAATGATTGGTGGAAAGTGCTACTAATTTATTAATCTAAGTACAATGACGACTGGTTTACAATGTGAGCTAACGAAATGGTATAATAGAGAAATTAGTTGAAACTTTGAGATAAAATGTGGTAAAAAGTAATCCAAAATACGAAGAAAAGTAATCCAAAATACGAAAATGATTTGTAAGTGTAATCCTTGGATAATTTCTTTGTGTTTAAATTAATCAATAAGCTTGAGCTTCAGCAATTGACATTGACTATTATGTTTATATTTGACTTTCTGTTAAAATGGGAATATCATAAAAATAAAGGTTTGATCCCTAATGTCAGACATATGGAGAATAAAAGAACTAGATCCGATGATTTTGTATTATTCTATGCAACACAAACAGTGGATGCACACACAGTCTTATAGTACCTAATAGGAATGTTTACGTTCATCTACAGTGAATATTTTCGAGAAATTCCGACATGATTTTAATACATTACGGATTTTTTTAGCAACTCCGCTAAGGAGGAGATATTTTGATGAGATCGTCTTTGTTTTACGTTTGTCTGTCGCCAAGACAACTAAAAAATTATAAATAGATCTTTACGGAATTCGAAGAGATTGTTATGCATGCTATGAGTAACAGATGATTAACTAGTGGTTAAGATCCGTTTAACCGTCTATTTCTTTAATTGTTTGTCTGCCTCTTTTTCTCAGTACCGTAACTCGAATAATTATGAATGAATTTTTGTAACGTTTATATGAGTTTTTTGGTATATCACAATGGGTAAATCACCAAACTTTTTGGAATTATTTGTTTTTCCATTCGTTGGTTAGTTTGTCTTCGTGTTTGATTTTGTTCGCTAGCCAAGTAAATCAAGGAATTATCAATCAATATTGATTAAAGAAATGTTAATATTGTTCAAAGACCTCTAAATAATAATAATAATAAGAATTCTGGTTATGATCGATTTATATTCTCGTGTGGTTGACTAGTGTTGGCCTGAATGTTTGTCACCAATAGTCAAAAACGTTACTGCTGTCGTGTCTATCACAAGGAACAGCTGACCATATATTCGTGCTGTTAAATAAACAGTTTCAGAACCAAGTTTAATTTCTGATATGGGACGACTGGTGGCAAACCTAATTCTCAGTAAGAATAGAAACACTAAACTAGCGATAAAAATCATTTATTACGCATTCAAACCAGCTGGTTTCGACAAACGTCATTCTCAATGAATGCATCTGGAAATAAAAGTAATAACACCGTCAGATAATAGTTCATACAGTAAAAGTAGAAGAAAAAAACAAAACTAAATCTACATGGTATATAACGGTACGGCTGTTTGACCTACGTTTAGAGATGGGCGAGTTCTAGCTATATAGAGAGATTCTAAAACCCTAACATCACAGTCCGAAGTAGAAGTTAAAATTTCAAAGTTGTCAAGAGAGAACGGATGACTGGTGTTTTCACAGTGAAGTCTAGGAGAAGAGTGAGGCAAGACTGTAAGAGGGAGGTCAGTTCTGAAGGATCGCCCNGATTTGGTAGTCATTTCTGAGCGCAAATATAAAATCGATTTGTGAGTAAAACTTAGCTAACATTGTCTTAAAGTATTTTGTCATTTCAGTTGATGCTGGTCCGATGTATGGCAGGGGAACATAAACCTTGCATTTTTCCTCGGTACATACAGGCAACTTTTTATCTACGTATGTATCATTAAGAAAACGGCCAAAAAACTTGTCAAACAAAAAAGCAGGATATCCGTTATTACTTAAAAATTATCGTAGAGAGTCCACTTCTGAATTAAAAGCAAAATTCGTTACTGACAGTTTATATGCTCTATGCAGTAAAGTACGAACGGAGTTAAGTTTGTATACTAGGAGACATAAACTAAAGAAACTACAGCCTAGCCCAGTGAACGTGGGCTTACGATACACAGATGAAATAAATTGGTCTTTTGTTCTTTCAATGTTTAAGTCTAGAAATGGCATTTTCTTATCTACTTCACATTCCATGGTAAAATTTCTGCTGCATTGGTAACTATTGACGTGATCTAAAAATAATTGGACATGAGAAGGATCATTAACAATTACAAATGTGTCGTCCAGGTATCGTCTATAAAAAACGGGTATAAATCTATTCGGACATTCGGTCAGGTACTTTTGTTCCATATTGCACAAGAAGATATTAGCTAGGCTAGGGGCCAGTAGATTGCCCATGGATAATCCGTCAATTTGCTTGTAAAGTTGCTTGTTAAAGTAAAAATAGGTATCAGTGACTGCTAATTTTAAGCATTGCATAAAGGATTTTTCGTCGAAGCCGTGAAATAGGTGACTAGAAGCGAAAATTTTTTTGTACAATATAGTAAGCGTTTCAAGTACTGGAATATTTGTGTATAGTGATGCTATATCGTAACTGACCATTTAATAATTGGATTTCGCCTCGAGGCTAACGATATCATCATAAAATGAATAAGAGTTTCCTACAAAATATTCTTTTACAGAATGGCTATCAATAATCGGTATAAGAAACTTTGCCAACTTAAACATAGGCGACAAAAAATCCTTTATGCAATGCTTAAAATTAGCAGTCACTGATATCTATTTTTACTTTAACAAGCAACTTTACAAGCAAATTGACGGATTATCCATGAGCAATCCACTGGCCCCTACCCTAGCTAATATCTTCTTGTGCAATATGGAACAAAGTACCTGACCGAATGTCGGAATAGATTTAAACCCGTTTTTTATAGACGATACCTGGACGACACATTTGTAATTTTTAATGATCCTTCTCATGCCCAATTATTTTTAGATCACGTCAATATAACATAGCAGCATAAATTTTACCATGGAATGTGAAGTAGATAAGAAAATACCATTTCTAGACTTAAACATGAAAGAACAAAGGACCAACCAATTTATTTCATCTGTGTATCGGAAGCCACGTTCACTGGGCTAGGCTGTAGTTTCTTTAGTTTCTGTCCCCTACACGCAGGAAAGTATGTTCTTTACGATAAAAAACACCTGGTTTCTTATCACAAACGAAGTAATATTTTAGCTACAAAGCAATAATAATTAATCGTAAAAGACAATGTTGTTCATCACAACGCTCTTGTTCATCACAAACGACAATGTGCATTGACGCAAATTCAAACGACAAGGTAATTTGCCGTTAACTAATTTTGCTTTATGGCAAACAACCATTTTTCTGTGTGTAGTATACAAACTTAACTCCGTTCGTACTTTACTGCATAGAGCATGTAAACTGTCAACAACGTATTTTGCTTTTAATTCAGAAGTGGACTTTCTACGATCAAATTTTAGTAATAACAGATATCCTGCTTTTTTGTTTGACAAGTTTCTTGGCCGTTTTCTTAATGATATAGACGCAGATAAAAAGTTGCCTGTATGTAGGTACCGTGGAAAAATGCAAGGTTTATGTTCCCCTGCCATACATCGGACCAGCATCAACTGAAATGACAAAATACTTTAAGACAATGTTAGCTAAGTTTTACTCACAAATCGATTTTATATTTGCGCTCAGAAATGACTACCAAATCCGATCATTNTTATGTTCCCCTGCCATACATCGGACCAGCATCAACTGAAATGACAAAATACTTTAAGACAATGTTAGCTAAGTTTTACTCACAAATCGATTTTATATTTGCGCTCAGAAATGACTACCAAATCCGATCATTTTTCAAGTACAATGACCGACTGCTTTCTGAGTTACTGTCGAATATTATAAATAAAAACAATTGTGGAATTTGCCATAGTTCTTAGTTCGGCAGTACTCAGAAGCAGTCTAAAATTAGGTTTTATCAGCATTGGGGGCGATCCTTCAGAACTGACCTCCCTCTTACACAGTCTTGCCTCACTCTTCTCCTAGACTTCACTGTGAAAACATCAGTCATCCGTTTTCTCTTGACCACTTTGAAATTTTAACTTCTACTTCGGACTGTGATGTTAGGGTTTTAGAATCTCTCTATATAGCTAGAACTCACCCATCTCTAAACGTAGGTCAAACAGCCGTACCGTTATATACCATGTAGATTTAGTTTTGTTTTTTCTTCTACTTTTACTGTATGAACTATTATCTGACGGTGTTATTACTTTTATTTCCAGATGCATTCATTGAGAATGACGTTTGTCGAAACCAGCTGGTCTGAATGATTTTTATCGCTAGTCAAGTGTTTTTACTCTTACCAAGTTTAATTTTTGTTGACGTTGCCTTGCTTAGCAGAGGCATGCGCTCTCTGAGTGCTCTAGTTGAATGTCCTCTCGCTGTGGACGGCTCTCCATGCATGTATCAATATTAAAATCCACAAGTAACTTACAATTCTTGTACTATGCCCACGGCATGATCATGACGCTTCCCCAGCACTGCTCCCTCCACACTCGCCAGCGCTGCCAGACCCTGAAATAATGATTAAAGAGATGTTAATAATGTTGAAAGACCTAAATAATCAAATTCTAGTTATGATCGATTTATATTCTCGCGAAGCTATACAAGGTTCTCGGTTGCGAAATCGGCGATAGATTCGTTCATATATACAAAGTGAAAATAGTAGTTAATTGGCGACATATAATACCGTAATGGTATTCCTACCGCGACAGTATGATAATCCGGCAACCACACAATGTTGTTTATCAAGTTGAACGGGAGTGGATTTCATTCCCGTAGACGTAAATAACGTTCTATAATCTACGTGTCATAAAACTAGGTATCTAGCCTAATATATACGAATTTTTTTTTTTTTTCTGAGGGAGGGTTGGCCACGCTGCCGCTAACCGCCTTGATCAACCACCCTTTACGTAGGAGCTTGCCACAGCGAACAGCTCGTGAAGTTAGGCCGAGAATAGGTTAGGATAGCACGGACTGGTTCTGCTACTAAAGTTATTCCATTGAGATATCTTAGAAAACCAGTACTTGCATTCTTACCCTGTTCTCAGCCTATTATTACATTATATGCAGATATAGGTGGACCTCATAACTCGAATTCTTTAAAACTCGTTCCCTTCAAATTTCAACAAACAGACTCCTTCAAAACTTGAACATTTCCCTCATTACATTGTCTCTCTTACAGAGTACTCTGCAGTATGCTCGTAGAACGATTTTGTCAGTAATTTGATTGTCATTCTCTATTAGTACGTTTAATGTAGATTTCCCCAGTTAAATCAGTGAGATATTGGGCTCATGCCCAGGAACCATTTGTTGGAATTAAATTGGAGAAATTTTGTGTTCTTGTTCAACAATCTTTCTGTCTAATAAAATCATACAATGATTTTTTGGAAGCAAAAAGTCATGCTAATCATAAAAAACTATGGGTTCAAATTTGTAACGGTTAGAGCAGCAACCCTTATTGTTTCAATCCTCGCTCACTCATTATTAACCCACCTTTAGAACTGGCAGCCCAACTGAACAGCTGATTGTGACGTTTACTGTAGTGAATCTTACTGATACTCTCTACAAAAGACTTTATGTATGGGGACACGTGTCATTAAAACACGTACTTACCTCGTAACAAGTCAGTCTGCTTATGTTTGTGTTACTATGAGGCCCTCCTACATACGCCGATAATAGTAGTTAGAAGAAAACATAAGTGCAACTTCGATTAATATGGCCTTCACAAGGTTAGGTAAGGCAAGGACTGGTGCTGCTAACGTCTAACTGACGTCCTCGTAGGTATAAACTTATATATAAAGGCTAGCGGAACCAATCCTGGCTCCCAGATAATGGGTGGCTGGTCGGAGCGGTTGGTGTCAGCGCCAAAAAATTCTTACCCTTTTGAATATTTCTTTACTGATATATACAGTAGGTGGTCCGCGGGATACGAACCTGGAACGTTATGCATAGCGAGGTGCAACTGCAAGATCAGTATTGAGAATGCAAGAAGGCAAACATGTAGTACGAGGAGTACTGCAGCCTGCCCCGCATCTCTGCAGTGAGGATTTAACTTGCAGCGTTTACCTCTTTACGGATATGGAAGCTCACAGTCTCCACGAAATAAATACTACCCAATATATGTCACAGATCAGTAGTCTCACTCGCAGCTGGAAATATCCCGGAAGGCAGTTCACGGTCTTACCATTTTTTTCCAACATTGATTTAACTCGAAAAAAAAATTGTAAGACTGTGAGCAGCCTTGCTGGATATTTCCAGGTGCGAGTGGGACTATTGATCTGTGAGATATATATAACTGTAAATTGAACAATATATCCGTGTAATTCATACATATATGTTCCAACTATGATATATTGTGCGGAAAGATAAAACACATACATTAAGAACATTTCAAGTCCTAATATTTTACTTTTCCATGTGGTTTAGCTACTTTACATAGTGCTGTTAGCCCTTACTATATACATACCAGCGTCAACCCGCTCTGTACACATTAGTGTCAGACCTCCTACATATGCCAGGGTCAGACCCACGACACATACACCTGGCAGTCCGATGCGCACTCACCAGCAATCCACAGAGGAACATCCCAATGGACTTCATGGCGGAGGGAAGGTTTGCAGTTATGTGAATTTTCAGTTCTGCAATGGGTAAGAAAAGATATAATTCTCACGTACAGATATTTTGATGCGACACAAATTTATCACTGCCAACTAGGATCTTTCTAACCTTTACAAGTTGTATTTATCAGCTTATTGATTAGGCACGCACTCGCTGCTTAGGTTGAGAGCAATGCTTAATTCATTCAAGTTAGCAGCAACAAATGCAAACAGCAATGGTCTATCGCGACACCAACGTTTTCGAGTAGGAACGGAAGATTACTCCTTGTACGTGTTTCCTTAAAAAAAAAGAATTAATTTGTTTATTAAAATACAATTCTAACTTTGTTTCAACAGAGGTAGCCCCTGAACCAATTATATTTATCGCGTTTTGTTTTTTACTCCGCGGTTTGGATCTTGTTTCATCGCCAGTATAAAAGAACACATAGGGGAATTCAGCTTCACTTGCCTCATCACTTCATATCCCAACCCTTATCTGAGAGACTAGAGTGATTACCTGAGAAACTAGGGTGATTACCTGAGAAACTAGGGTGATTATCTGAGAAACTAGGGTGATTACCTGAGAAACTAGGGTGATTATCTGAGAGACTAGGGTGATTATCTGAGAGCCTAGGGTGACTTGCTGCCAAATGACGGCAACAAATGTCCCTTTGCCGTATTTCATTTGGATACAAACGATATGGCAACAAAAAGAAAACGGTTTAGAAAGTGAAAGAATTTCACCACAGTTGTGTCCAGGCTACCAGGTGGTTCATCAGTCTCGGCAAGTAAAGGTATATATCTGAAGCTAAATTACACAGACAACGCTGAGTGGATAGCATCAACGCTAGTCAATACATTTGAATCGAGGAAAGTAAATGGAAGAAAATAAGTAAAATGTGCACAGGTATTGACACCAAAACAAAATTCCGTATTTGGCCCTGCTAATGCAGAATTCATGGAGGACTGAGAGTGATACGCAATTACGATGCATCTTCCTTGTAGTAAGTTACACCACTCTCAATTTCTACACTTATAGCTGTAAACGGAACATTCCTTGAACGAAAAGAATCTGCAGCCGCTGTCGCCAAAAATATTGTTCTATTCGTGAAGTTTCTCCGAGCTGGATCTGACACCACCGTGAATTTGTCTCTGAAGCTCAAGAAGACGTGACGAAGTACCCATCAGTGCCTCAATAACAGTGAAGAAACTAACTCCTACTAACATGACTCCCAACTCTCCTCCAGTCTCACTTTTGGGCATCCAGCAAATGAATTTTATTGTATTTAATCCTTCACGAGCAACCAACCAAGCGAGCAACCGATATACTGCATTAATGTTTAGTTGATATTATCGTGACAGAATGTGATACCAGCAGCAACAGGCCACTACAAGTAACATGCAACAATAGTAGCATGGGTGTATATGAGCATAGGTTGAGTTTGACAACAAAATACAACACAACGCAACATAGCTATGCATGACAAATTTGGTACTTACTTACCTCGTCTAAACTTGAGTGCACTAACTGGTAACGACTACTTGACTTTACTTTCCAACAATGACATTGATGGGCTTAGGTCCGCTATATATACTGTGAACATCGCTCTCCATGGACCTGACCCACAAGTGTTCACCACCAGATTGTGCTGATATTTTCTTTTTCACGTGGGACCGCTGTGCGGGCAGCAGAGCTGCCAGAGGGAAATATGATCACAAAAAATATTTTACCAAACGCTTTATTCTAAATTTCACTTCAGTTTACGCTTACTCGTACGAAGTGCGGCAGATCTGTGTGTTTTTTCCTAAATATTTGCAGTTCTTTGATTCATACGAAAAAACCAACTTCATTGTGGACTACACGTTGTGCTGCGTGTCTTTTTTTGAGTGTGTGTGTTGCAAAGTAGTTAGGGGTGAGGGTATTATTTACCAGCCAAAGAAATTATGGAAATAATATGCGCAAAAACTCCTGTTTCTCGCCCACCGACTCAGCTGAATATTTGGTGATGAAATATCAAAATATCCAATGGATTCTGCAAAGGCTTGTCTCCGATGGTGGTGATTGCACATGTAGCTGATGCGTAAAATAGCAGCCTTGTATAGTAGTATATTGTGTCAGTCAGCTACTGTTTAAGCAACCGTTAATTTTTATCTCTTAATTTCTCTGGTCATTACCTTCGCCAAGGAGGTTATATTTCCGTAGGGTTTGTCTGTTTCTTTGTCTGTCTGTCTGTCTGTATGTCTGTTTGCCGGTCTGTCTCTATGATAACTCAAAAAACTTATTGACGGATTTTGATGAAATTTACAGCGAATGTTTGGTATGTTAGTAGGAACAGTATATTAACTTTTGGTAAACATCCGTACATCCGTTTGTTTGTCTGCCATGTTTTTTTTCAATGCCATAACTCAAAAAGTCATGGACGGATTTTGATGAAATTTGCACCAGTTGTTAGGTACATCAAAAAGAGTAAATGATCAAATTTTTGTGATGATCTGTTAGTTTGTTTGTGTGATCGTATGTGTGTCCCAGTGTTTGATTTTATAATTGTTGGCGCAATAACTCAAAAACTTTCGATAGAATCTCTATGAAGCTTACAAAAGTTAATATTATTGTTAAAAAAACATGATT
This sequence comes from Parhyale hawaiensis, assembly GCA_001587735.2. Taxonomy (NCBI): domain Eukaryota; kingdom Metazoa; phylum Arthropoda; class Malacostraca; order Amphipoda; family Hyalidae; genus Parhyale; species Parhyale hawaiensis. The sequence continues at coordinate 14,451,144 of LQNS02278091.1, read as the reverse complement.
GATTGAATTTTGGTACAGATCGGTTGATTCGTCTCTATGTTTGAGTTGTGTTTGTTTTAACGTTTGTTACGCAATAACTAAAAAATGAATGGATCTTTATGAAATTTAGAGAGTTGTTAATAATGTTACAGGACAAAAATGGGTAAATTTTGGTGCACATCGGTTGATTCGTCTCTATGTTTGAGCTGTGTTTGTTTTAACGTTTGTTACGCAATAACTAAAAAATGAATGGATCTTTATGAAATTTAGAGAGTTGTTTATAATGTTACAGGACAAAAATGGGTAAATTTTGGTGCACATCGGTTGATTCGTCTCTATGTTTGAGTTGTGTTTGTTTTAACGTTTGTTACGCAATAACTAAAAAATAAATGGATCTTTATGAAATTTTCAGGAGTTGCTATTAATGTTACAAGGTGTAAATGATTAAATTTTGGTGCAGATCAGTTTGTTCGTTTGTATGTTTACCTGTTCTTTTTCATCATATTTGTTAGCTGCATGACTCAAAAAGTTATGAACGGATCTTCAAAAAAATGCAGAAACTGTTAGTATTATCAACAGGCATAAATGATTATATTTTGGATTCCATAAAAAAAATCATGGTTTTAGAGCAAATTTCAATTGTTCGTTGCCGTTGCCTTACTTGCCGGAGGTATGCGCTCTCAGAGTGCTCTAGTTCCTCATAGAATAGCTTTCTCATTAGCTTTTCTAATCGTGAGTATTGATAAGTCCCTAAACAGTCATAATTGGGGGCCCTCGATAACGTGTTGTTAGTTTGTACTTATTACCTCCGCAAGGGACATTATGTTTTCATTGGGTTTTCCCGTTTGTCAGTTGGTTTGTCTGTCACCAAGATAACTCAAAAAGGTATTTACGGATTTTGACGAAAATTTCAGGGATTGTTAGGTATGTTAGGAGTAACAAAATGATAAACTTTTGGTGAAGATCTGTCCATCCATTTGTTTTCTTGTTTGCCTGCCTCATTTTTCTCAATGCCATAACTCAAAAAGTAATGGGAGGATTTTATTATATTCATATAAGTTGTTAGGTACATTACAAATAGTAAATGAACAAATTTTTGTGATAATCTGTACGTTCGTTTGTTTTTCACTGTTTTTAATTTTATGCTTGATAGCACAATAACTAGAAATAATGAATTAATCTTTATGAAATTCATACAGGTTGTTAGTAATGTGAAAAGAAATAAATGATTATATTTTGGTGCAGATCGGTTCATTTGTTTGTATGTTTGACTCATGTTTGTCAAAACGTTTGTTTGCAGCATAACTCAAAAAGTTATCAACGGATCTTCAAGAAAATTGTACAAGTTATTATTACTATCAAAAGGCACAACTGATTAGATTTTGGAGTTGATTCAATGAAATTCATGGTTTCAGAGCCAATTTGAATGTTTTACTACCGTTGCCTTGCTTGGCGGAGGTATGCGCTCTCAGAGTGTTCTAGTATCAAATGAAGTGATCTTTACAGCTAACGAAGTATTTATGTTCGTATGTCTGCCCTTCTAATACATATATTTCTATGTATGTCTTTTCCATCAAAAACTGCCAGATGGGGCGATCATCACCTCCTCTTGCAGGTAGGTAGATGAGTTCACCTAGACTTATAAAATGTTACCAATACTGATTCAGCACCAGGAGGCGTTCCAAATGTAATAGTCTTTATTATGTTTTCAGTCTTTCTATACTGGTAACGAAGTTTTTCAGGCCCGTCTTTATTGGTGCGTTGACTCATTTATCAGTGTTAGGCCAGAAAATTCAAAATGTTAGCCTATTTTAAATCCAGAAAAAGTTATTAGAAAATTACTGTGAGTGTGTGAACAACTAGATGTTCATAATATATACACCATTTATTCAATATCTAATTAATTTAGTATAGTTGAAATGTACAAAGTCATTTGTTTCTAATATATAACGCACAGTAGAGCACTCCGAGAACGCATACTTCCGCCAAGCAAGAAAATATTAACGAAAAATCTAAATTGGTCCTGAAGCTAGGGTTTCCTTTTTATTCCTACCTAATTTAGGTCATTCACACCTCTTGACAGTAATAGCAGCAATTTTCTCGAAGATCAATTTGTAACTGTTTGGGTTATATTCTGACAAGCATTTTGGTCAATATTAAATGAACAAACGATCGAGTTCCATGACAAAAGCGCACACTGACATATGCGCACCAACTAATTGATCGCCCTACTGCTTCTATAAATTGTCCTGTCGTTCATTTTAGTAGCATCTTGCTTTTAGTCAATTTTTACAGCATTCACTATCATTAGTAACCTTTTACGACCTATTAACCCTTCAAAGGGAGACCCCTAGCGAGGAGTTACAACGGGAGAGGTGATGTGTAATGTACCGCAGCCTAATGAATTGCTAATAAATTCATTATTTATAGGTATTTCGAATAAAAAATCTACAGGCGTAATCTTCAGACATTCATACATGAGTTGAGATATAATTAAAATAATCAATTCAATTGTATATTATAATATGACACCATAAAATTACCATTTCTAAGAGAACAGTAGAAAGCATGCAATCACATACATTTTGAACAATAACCGTGGCAGTTTGCTCACCAATGCTGGCAGTATGCAAGTGTTGTAATAACTGTGGGGTGCCTGCTGTAATGCAGGGTCTGTTCTCTCAATGAACGCAGAACAATCAATGCACTAAGAGTGTACACAACACTATCCATACAGTGATACAGAATACAATGGACATCACTGCACTGATGTAGCCTCGTTTAGCTAAGGTGGTCACATTTATTATAAATAATGTGTATAAAGGTTCGTTGTCCATCGTAATTACAGTATAACCCTGGTGTCGAGTTAAATGCAGATACAAAGTATAAGCAAAATTTGAAACGTACGGGGCTGCCGGCCGTGCGAATGCAGAGTGTTTTGCACTATCGCGCAGGTCTCCCTTTATATAGCTATAGGGACCATTTATCATAAAATCTATGGTAATTTCACTCAAACTTGTACACAATACATGAAAAATGCTATGTATTTTATGAAAAGTCACAAGTTTCCAGTAAGTCAACTAAAATTTGAAACCAATAAAAATGCAAATTTCTGCAGGGTGAGATGCAATACACCTCAGGTCTTCCCTTTAAGGCTGAATCCATATAGAGAAGGGGCCTGGCAGTACTCCGCAGTATAAGTAAGGATATGCTTTAGTTTTTCTACCGGTAGGAAAGGAGAGAACCGCATCAACCATATCCTGCCTTGAGTTTCGCATTTACGAGAGTCGGTTCGTTGTCGTAATTTAGGATATCGCAGGAAGTTATGATAATAGTTGCAAATGAGTTACGACAGTGTTTGAGTTTCCGGCCAGGCCTGAAGAGGTGGGCAACTTCTCATGACACAGAAAAGTAAAAACAAGGCTTACCTTTTACATACAAGACACGAAAACACAATAAATATAGACAACAGTTCGTTGCAGTAGCTGCTGCTGCCGATTTAACAACCATTCACTACGAAATGTATAAGTAATTAATCTCCGCTTATTATCAGGCTGTAGCTCTAGTTTATTAATAAAACTTAATTCGCAAACATTAGCTGGCCAGTGTCTGTGTGTGTGTAATATATAAATATTTTCTAACCAATTAAAACCTATTATGAGTTACCAAGAAATCACGGCACGAAAGTAATGACTGAAAAACAAAACCTGTTACGAAATAAGGGAACTGAGATTATTGATCGAACAGACTATACTGTGCATTCATTTGACGATACCCCCTCAGGGAGCACAGGGTGGGGCATATAGGCCATTTTGGGTGATGTTAATTTAGGTTCGTCCACCCACCGTCCTATGTTATGGGGAGCAGCGATCCCAGGAAGACTCTGTGGGTTACCTTGGCCATCACCCTTCAGGGGGCATAGAATGGGCCATATATAGGCAATAAGATAAGGCTAGTTAGTTCGCCCATCCTGTGTTATGGGGCCCGGCAATACCAGGAAGCTCGTGTAGCTTACCTCAACCAATAGCTAGGTCTTCGCGATGTCTGTCTTTCATGCCCACTTTGCCTCCTTTCCATCTCATACTCCTACTGATTTTTCTTCCATCGGTTCTTCCTCTTTTTCCCGATTCGCTGTTCCCATGCGCATTGATCCTGTGTGGAAACACCCTCGTGCATGGGTTTCACGTGTCTATCGTCTCGCTATATATCCCTTCTTTTTCCTCGTGTGGAAACGGAGACTTAAAATTCTGAATAGAATAATAGTGTGTTTACTTGAACGTTTGCCTGCTTGCTCGGCTACTACGAGCGTATATTACTCCGGGTATTGTCGTGGGTCCTTATCGTCATCAAGGTTCTATGATCAGGGTGAATGATACTCAGGCGTAGAGGCAGATTGTATTGGGGTTCCGAGTCGCGACACAGGTCGGGACACTGGACGTGAGGGTAAGGCTTCTCACAGTTGCACACGAGCGCTACCTATGATCTGAGCTACCGTCGCTGATGACGGGCTACCTTTATAGGTAAGCGATGCAGGGCGTTACCGCTGTCCCTAGGCAGTCAGTGACTTGGCAGTCACATTCATCCCCCTTTTGAGAGGAACTAGGCGTGCTGTCAAGGAAATTGCCCAATTTTGTCTAGGGCTGGATTACCTAGTTTTAAGTTGCGGAACATTTCCTTTTTAATAAATTCTGCCACTAAAATTGATTTTCTTTTTCCTAGTTCAATACGACAATCACATATGCAAGGACGTACTTTAAGTTTAAAAGGCCAGACAATTCATACTAAAGTTTCCATAGAAGAGATAGACATTTTGAAAAGGAAGAAATTCAACCTGATCTTTATCTACAATTTCTAAAAATCCAGAAAAATAGGTGACGCATTCAACATCATATTAAGTTAACTAGAATCAGTTATCTAATTGATGGGCAACACTTATTATCAATAGGATAGGAAAGATCACACAAAGTAGAGCATATAGAGGAAATCTAAGGAAATCAGAGTTTCTTGTGTGCCTACTGATGTAACGTGTTCAGTTGTTACGGTTGTGTTGGTTATGTTCCCTAGCGGCTTGGCGGGTGGAACGACGTGGTCCAACGGTGTTTGAGTTACTTGTGGAAGGCAAGACAACTAGTACATTGTTTCTGTTGTCGGTTGGTGTTTGTCGGTGGTTGCGTGTTTGCGGTTGGATGTTGGTTGGTGGACCAAAGGTTTAATCCCAAAGTTGTAGGAAAGCCCTACAATCTCTCGTGTCACTCAGCACGTCACGGAGTAAACAAAACGTGGTGTGCTGTTGTTGGATTCTTTTTCGGAGCCTCTGGTTTTCGGCCATTAACTCTGCAATTACACGTATTCTGGCCGCGTTGTCGCAAGCAACCAAAACTGGATTACTCACGGACATTGCTACAGCAATGGGTCGTGCTGCAGCTTGGCTAACTGTAACGGGTGCACCAGGCTGCAATAAAGGTTGTACTGGGATAGATACGACATGTTGTACTGCAGGTTGCATTGGTACCGGTCGTTCTACCTGTGGTTGTTGGTGGGGAATGTTTGGTATAGGTATAAGTGGGGGCAACATTAGTGTTGGGTTTGCAGGTTGTGCTACGTTAGTTACACGTGGCTGTTTCAGAAAGAACACAGAACAATGCAATTAGCAAGGTAAGAGAAAGATACAAACTAATGCAAAACACAACTTCGGAGTGTCAACTAAATCTACGGCAGTTAATTCCAGGATTCAAGTATCCGATCTACCGTCACATGTTATTCAGCTCTACGCTCTCGACATTGGCATTTCTGACATTCCTAGCACGACGGTGTTTACACTTTAGAAAAATACAATAGGAACAAAGGACTATAGCAATAAAGGTAAAGGCACTGAACACTGAGAGGATAATAACGGTTTATTTGAGGTCAATACTGCTAGTCGTTTCTCTGATGGAGCTAACCGTCTGAAACACCTGATCTAGTATATCAGTTCTTTTATGCATGACACCCATATTCTCCGTTTAGACAGCATTAGCAGGAGTGCTGTCGACAGGTCCGTTACTAGTGGTCAGATTACTCAAGGGGGTCGTCCCGGCAAAAATGGTCAAAATTATCAATTTTCTGTTTTATGCTCAAAAAGTGTCCTCAAGTATGGGGCTATAACGTCCCAAATTTTTAGGGGGCTAGCGGCACTAGAACCCCCCTAAAATGGGG
>LQNS02278091.1:14431537-14441833 GCA_001587735.2 Parhyale hawaiensis | reverse complement strand
GCTTCCGTTCTGTGGAATTTTTAAGGGGTTCCAGCTGCACCGCAGCAGCGTAATCAGAAGGGTAGGAAGTAACGTCCCCATTTTTCGTTAGACTGAATTCGTCAGGATTAAGTGACTGGCGTTATTTATGTGGTAGGTTAGGTTAGAGGAACTGTGTTAGATTAGGTGCGTTATAGTAGCGTATTGCTTAGATTGCCATATCTTTCAAAGTGGGAGCATTAACTAATCTGTGAATTCTCACCGGTCGCGTTCTTATACGACTTAATTAGGCTTGGATAGACAGACATTGTTGAGTTGGATTGAATTCGTCAGCGATAAGCGACGGACGTTTACACAGACGGGGTGGGCTACGTTATAAACGCTGCATTAGGTTAAACTGAGGTAAATTGTAATAGTGTAGCGTGGGTTTGTTCATTTTGGAAAATATAGTCTTTATTCAACCGTGGAATCCCACGGGTCCTGCTAGTTTATATAATTATTTGTATGTTCGGTGTCACGCTCTTAACGAAATAGACAAAAGTTAGCTCTGGGCTTCCCGGCTAAAAGACTGTGCTGATTCTGCCAAACTTCATAGGGAACTGATAGGTAGAAAATATGCCAGGTTGCTGATGATGGCACTCGTACAGGATAGGATATATTGGAGAAGTGAATAAGAAAGCCTTCTGGGATTTTAGTTTTATTGATATTGTCGATAGGATATGTATTTGATTCCGGTCTTTCTTTGATAAATTTGAAGTCCACTCAAGGGAGATGCATACAGCTTCTCTAAACAATCACTTCTATCGTGATGTTTACTCTCATCTGAGGTCTTCTCCATCCAAACTTCAGCCGCCTTTAGTTTATAATGATCGTCTTAATTTGATTGCACAATTATCGAGGCAAATGGTAAGATATGCTTCAGCGGTCAGCAGGTGCGTAAAAACCACGATGATTTCTTGGCAGCCAAAGGTGTTCTCCATTTTGGATTCTTCTTTCAACAGAAAAAGTTTTCTCCGAGTCCGAGCTATATGCCACTCTCGAGTATCTTGGATACATACCAATATATTCGTTAGAAGCAACATCGACTCTGGGCAAAGAAAATTTCTAATCGTTAGTAACAATGGATGCAGTTCCTGCTCTTCCAGCTTCTCTTGCCGTTCCCGTGGAGCCTGATATTCATTACGGTACTTTACATCGAAATTATATTTTCTTTTGGCTTACGATGTACTCATTTTGTAGTAAATCAGCAAAGCGTAGAGAAACCAATTTTTTCGGTACAGTAGACGTAGTAGCTATTCATTCCAACTTCTTCGACGCGAAAATTTTCTTATGCTGAAGCTATCTCACTGTGTATTCTGGATACGCAGCAGAAATGAAATTCAGTGATGTTTCAGCGCTTACTAATGAAGTTTTCTTTATTTTTCATGTTATGTAAGGGAGGGAAGGAGTGTAGTGAAGACGAATTGAAGTGTACTGCTCAGTAGAAAGCACGTATCTCTTACGCTTATTTGAGTTGGCCGTCGTACCGTTTTCCTCTATATGTATTTTAGTAAGGAAAGTACATTCAGTGAAGAAATGCAATCACAAATTTTTCTGATGAAAAAGAAGCAATTCAAAAACGAGAAGATTCTGCACCGATCTATATTAAGCAAATTTTGTATCTATTGTTGCCTAAGTTTTTTTCACGCACGGTTTCACTAGTAAATTTATAAATACGTAAATACAGGGACGGTCATAACCTCAGTATTAGATAGATATATGTTTATTTTTGGCTTATTCAACTCACGACAGCCGAACCACACGACCTCTCACGAAGGTTTATAGTTTAAAATCTCTGAAGAAGATTTGAGCAATTCTTATTCTTTGTAGGGTTTCAATTCGTGAGACAATGCCATCTAGGAAGTAGTAGAACGATAAAATAGTAGGTGCGCATTTGTCAGTAATTAAGCTGTAGTGTCAATGTGCACATGTCAGTGTGCGGTTTTGTCGTACACGCATCTGTTGTGTGCGCATTTGTCGGAACGCTTTTGTCATTGTGAGCATTTTTTGTGTGCGTCAAGGAACCTCTATTAGAACCTCCTTGCTGTGCGTATACATCTTTCGTCACGGCAAAAATTTACTAATGTTGCGGAGCTATCATGCTGTAACCTGTAGGCAAGATACACGTTTCAATTTTTTTCTGTCAGTAAAGTACATAAACACTGAGACAATTTGCTGACGTCTGGTACAAGAAATTGGTCAAGCAAAGGAAATTAGCTTGATGTTAAAGTCCAATGTTCGGCCAAATGTTGTTGTGTGCAAACAACAACGGGTGACGCACGCAATCATTTTTTATATAAGCTGCCTGCGCAGTGTTTCTCAATATTATTGATTACATAATGACGCTGCATTTCTGACGCAACATGCTTGGGGAGACGCACACACAGGTCGGAATGTGATTGCTCCTCAACAATTGTAGATTTTTTTTTCCTGAGAAAAGCACTTACTTGACCCTTGTCGAAAATTGACCTAATGAAAATAAGTTTAGAGATGTCTATTAATATCTATCAAAATGAAGCAGCCCAGATTGCAAGCAACGTTCTCAGAACCTTATAATGTTGGGGCACGGAACAGAGCCGGTATTGTCGCAAATTTTCCTGCAAAAATGCTAAAGGAATGCCTGTGCATTTTCATTCGTTTATGAGCTATCTGGTCCACTTCAAGGAGCTTCTATAGAGAGTTCCTTGTCCACTTACTGAAGAGTCTCTTATGACTGTCAGCCAGTCGTTCTATGCACCAATTGCATATCAGTAAAGAGTCTCTTACGGCTGCAGTCACTCGCGTATGCATATCAGTAACTCAGTTTATCTGCTGCTCCCCTGTCACTTCCGCCAATGAGATTCATGAACGCATCTCACAGCCATAAGAGATCTGGTGGACTCGCTGGCGAATCTGTGCATGGGCCGCAGGGCTCCCTCCTCCTCTATAGAAGCTCCTAGGTCCACTTAAAAAATGGGGAAATAAGACAGCAAGCTCAGACCAAGACAATCGAAAAAAAAAAACAAAGAACAGGAATGTTTATTGATGAATCGATCAGGGGTACATCAGTTTCTACCGTACATTTAACGTATATAGAATAAATGCAGTAAAGAACTAGAGCACTCTCAGAGGGTATACCTCCGCCAAGTGACTCAACGGTAGCCAAAAATTCAAATTGGTTCTGAAACAATAATTTTCTTTGTATAAACTCCAAAATCCAATCATTTGTGCCTTTTTTTATTAATAACAGCTTGTTCAATTTTTTTGAAGATCCGCTCATAACTTTTTGAGTTATACTGTTAACAAACATTATTTGATCATTTATGTCCTTTAACATTACTAACAAACCTTATAAATTTCATAAAGATCCATACGTTGTTTTTTGAGTTATTTAGCTAACAAGCATAAAATTTAAAATAATAACAAACGAACCAACGAACAAACGGATCATTACCAGAAATTGGTCAAATACTCTTTATTATATACCTAACAACTCATGTTATTTTATTAAAATCCATCCATAACTTTTTGGGTTAAGGCATCAAGAATATTGAGGCAGACAAACAAACAAACTAACGGATTGACATAACTTTACCAAAAGTTAATCATCTGTTCCTCCTAACATACCTAACAATTCCTGTAAATTTCATCTAAATCGTTTCATATCTTTTTGAGTTATCTTGGTGACAGACAGACAAAGAGACAAACAGACACGACGAAAACATAACCTCCTTGGCGGAGGTAATAAGTGCATACCCGAAAAATGCAATGAATCCGGTTAGTGAAAGTGCGATGAAAGGAAAATTCATGAGACCCTGAAAGCAACGTAAATTTGAGAAAGACCCGGATAGCAACGTAAATTTAAGAAGGACCCTGAAAGCAAAGCAAATTTGAGAAAAGCACTGAAAGCACCGTAAATTTGAGAAAGATCCTGAATGCAACGTAAATTTGAGAAAAACCCTGAAAGCAACGTAATTTTGAGAAAGATCCTGAATGCAACGTAAATTTGAGAAAGACCCTGAAAGCAATGTAAATTTTAGAAAAATCCTGAAACCAATGTTAATTTGGGAAAGACCCTGATAGCAACGTAAATTTGAGAAAGATCCTGAGAGCGACGTAAATTTGAGAAAGATCCTGAATGCAACGTAAATTTTGAGAAAAACCCTGAAAGCAACGTAATTTTGAGAAAGATCCTGAATGCAACGTAAATTTGAGAAAGACCCTGAAAGCAATGTAAATTTGAGAAAAATCCTGAAAGCAATGTTAATTTGGGAAAGACCCTGATAGCAACGTAAATTTGAGAAGGATCCTGAGAGCGACGTAAATTTGAGAAAGATCCTGAAAGCAACGTAAATTTGAGAAAAACGCTGAAAGCAACATAAATTTGAGGATGATCCTGAAAGCAAAGTCAATTTGAGAAATACAGCCATGAAAGGTGAGCTGATACGATTGAAGAATAGTAAGAATAGAACACACTTTCGAGGTGAGATATAAAAACTACACATAACAGGAGAAACTAATACCCTATTAAAGGAATAGAATTCTCAATCCGACCCGTCACATGAAATGGATTAATATTATGTTCAATTGTTTGTCCTTAGCTGCTTATTTACAAAGAAATTGTGAGATGAGATAGCTACATTTATTACAAACAGGAGGAAAACAACAAGTAAGAGAGAACATGCAAAGTTTAACAAAGGCCATTTGTTGATAAACTGGTGAGGTGTGTACGCTAGTATTTACTGCCTATTTAGCACACACAGAAATAATAAAAAATAACCAGATTCTGAGCTCAAATACCTTCACCAAGCATTATAATGTTGATTAAATATTCAAGTTGGTCCTGAAACCTTTATTTATTTTTTATCATTACCAAAATCTGATCATTTGTGAAATTTTCTTGACGATCTTTTGTTAACTTTTTGAGTTACGTTCTAGCAAATAACAAAACATAAAATCAAACACAGCCACGATGAAACTGGTCATCACCAAAATTTAGTCCTCTGTACCTTCTCACATTTTTAAAAAATCCTGTTAAGTTATTGAAGATTCGCGCATCATTTTTCAAGTTACTTTACGATAGACATAAAAAAAAAACATCCAGACAAACCGAATGGACTGATAGATCACAAAAAGTCGGGTAGTTGCTCATCCTAATATCTCCCAAAATTATTGCCGGTTTCATGGACATAAGTCTTGGAGTCACGTTAAAAAAATGAAAAAAATGCAGACGGATAAATCTTTGACACGTCAAACATGCCCGACAAATTTCTTAGGGATTGCCCATTTTTCTTGGTTATCTTGAAGGAAGATAAACAAGCTACCACCAAAATAGTAATCTGCTAGGCGATGATAACAAGTGACTACAGAAGAATTTCAATGGCTCTCGCGATAGAATTAGTGAAGAAAGTTATGAAGAGAAAATTTATGATACTAGATTAGATTAGATAGGCGGCAGTAGAAGAACCAATTGGCCCATTCACAAAGAGACACTGGAACTTACGTCATGCCCTCTATAAGCTATTGCCATTATGTTAGTAGGATATAGGGAGACTGGAGAAAGGGGAGAAAAAAAGGAGGAAGAACCCCTGCCAAAGAGACGATCATGAATGCACGCAAGCACGACCAACAGCCGCGGGAGAGAGAATAAGACGGATTAAGGTGGCTTCGGAAGCTTTGGCCGTTAAGAGTTTGCGACGCCTGGCGGAGGAGTTCTTAATTGTGGAGGATGTCTCTCCCAATATATGTAGGTCAAGACGATTCTTAAACGCGTTGACTGACTACGCACTAATAGCATCGGAAGGGAGTCTATTCCAAATGCTGACTAGGAAATACGGAAAGAACTGCTGACATAAGGTCGTTCTTCGAGCTTTATGCTCGAGTTTTTGACCACTATTTCGCAAGCGATCATTGAGGTCTCTGTCAAGAGTACCATTGTAGGTACGTCTTTGAAGCCATTCAAATATTTGAATGTTTCTAGAAGTTGCCTACTGAGTCGTCTTTGTTAGAGTGAGATCAGACCTGGTTCATTAAGGTGACATTCATACAGCTTGTTTCGCATCTGAGGTACTAATTCCGTTGACTACCAAATTTTAGAATTGACTACCAAATTTTAAGTATGGCCGCACTAATGCCTTGTACAAGGGAACGCTTTTGTCTTTGGACTTGTATTCAAAATTTCTGGTGATGAATCCTAGTACTCTGCTTTCCATTTCACACTCTTGCCAACTTGCTGACTGTGTTGTAGTTTGTTTGTAATAGTAATTCCCAAGTCACGTTGTTGGGTGACAGCAGCCAATATCGTCCCATTCATTTTGAATGGTGTTAAAGGGTTCACCAGCCCAATAATAATAATCTTTATTAAGTACTCATAGACATTACAAAAATGGAATGATATATAGTACACAAGAGAATGTTTCTTATTTCTAGGTTACACACAGAGCATGTCGCAGTGATCTTACATATTAGACATCATTACGCTAAAATTGCTTGGCCTCCGACAGGCAACAGTAAGCGCTACCAGCGTATATGCATATTAGACCGTTCGTAGCCAGGGCCGGTACGGATGGTTTTTATTAATGAGTTGTTGGAGTTTTCAATCCTGATTTTTTAGGCTCCATGCGCATTTCCTGGTCCTGACTTTAAGCCAATCAGTGTATTTTTGAGCAAATATCAGGCTTGCGCTATTAGATCTTGGCACATTCAATAATCTGCGAAATATGTCATTATATGAAACCCGCAAGCGCTGAATAGATTCCTTTTTAAAGTTACCCCAAGGTAAGTAACAGTACAGGGGATAACAATAGGTCCGGAATAATTGGCATTTCACTTCTTCAGAGCAGCGACTCAATTTTCTAATTAACGTGTTACCAGCTCTATGGAGCTTCCGCGTTTCTTTCTCTATATCCTGGTTATCACGAAATCATCAGTGATTTAATAACCCAGGTAAAAGAAACTGCTTACGTACTTGAGCTCTACACTATTGAGAACCGAATGTCTATGACCGGGAAGGCTACTTCTTCTAGGCCTAATATACATGCAAACTGTTTTTACTGTGCGATATTCAATGCAAAGATTATTCGCTTCGCCCTCGCAGATTGCGAGCAGATTTTGTAGCCCTGAAGCATGGGGAGAGGCAAGCACCATGTCGTCAGCATAACTAAGGGCATTTACTGCTTTATTGTTAATATGCAGCCTACCCCAGCTGCATTTAATTTTTTATGGATACAGTCATTGAAGATATTGAACAGAACGGGAGACAGTAGGCTTCCTTGACGTACACCATTAGTCATGCGAAACGCTGAGGATGTTTTCGCCCCCCTTTTACACAACATTTCTGGGTTTGAAACCAATATTTAAACATTTTTGCAATGTAGGGTGGTATTTGTTTCTCCAGCATACACTTAAACAGAGAGTAATGATGCACTCTATCAAATGCTGCCTTAGCGTCTAGAAAACTTAGATACATGGGAGAGCCATAGTCGGTGAAAGGATTTATAACTTGTTTTAGCGCAAAGACAGCCATTTGTGTGCCGTATTCTGCTTTAAAGCCAAATTGGTTATCTGCAGTGTTCATATATATATATATATATATATATATATATATATATATATATATATATATATATATATATATATATATATATATATATATATATATATATATATATATATATATATATATATATATNTATATATATATATCTATATATATATATATATATATATATATATATATATATATATATATATATTGTCATCCGTCTCTCAAGAACCAGTTTACTAACTTTGAAAGAGACGTGGCCACGACTATAGGGCGATAGTTGCTCTTGTCTGGCACACACTTTTTCTTACTTTTTACAATTGGCGATATGATGAACTGCATTAGATTATCTGGGAGGAAAGATAGAGTAAGGCAGCAAGAGAAAAAGGCAGCAATTATTATTACCAGTTTCAGAGGGTTGTGTTTGTATGCTTCGGCGGGAACGTTGTCCACACCTGTTGCTTTATTATTTTTAAGTAGCTTTCATGCCTCACGGACTTCGTTGTCCGATACTGTACATTGGTCATCAGGTGAGATCACATGATCAAGAATACCATTAACATAATCTTTATGGATGCTGCCATCAAAATAGTTCATAATAGGCTTTCTAGGATTCAGCAATATTATTTTCTCCGGTGGTTCCATCTATCAATTGAGCCACAGTGTGCACATTCGGTTGTAGATTTTTTATTTCCTTCCAAAAGTCAATGCCCATATTTTGAGTAAGTTTTCTACTAAGTTTTTCCGCTCTGAGCTCGTCCAAACGTCTGTGCACTTGCTTAAGGGCAGTTTGGCATTTGTTTTGTAGCTTATTTTTTTGTATCCACAGTTGGCCATTACGAGGCCTCATTGCTTCTCTCTACACATTGAATGCGTGTCTGCCAGCTTCTTGAAATTCCCGAACAGGTTCATTCCAGCCTGACACGCTTTTCCTACGCCTGTTGCGTGTAATGCCGAATATACGATGCCCTGATTCAAGAATGGCTGATTGTATGTCAGACAAGAGCGCACATAGCCCTTCTTGAGAGGATGTATCGATATTATTGATATTTTTCTCCAGGCAACCATCCAAACTAAGCTGAAGGGCTCGGACAAGATTCCTATCATTAAAATTCTACTTTACACGATCACAAGACACGTGTTCCTGTCGCACCAGGCCATTTTAAGCTGACTTCGTATCACTTCCGCTTCATCTATATATTTAAGCTCCGCATATCAGCGGCCATCGATCATGCTTGCGGGCATTCATGACCATCGCTTTGGCGTAGATTCTTTCCCCCTTCTTTTTTATTTTTTCCTTTCTTTTTTCTCTTTCCTCTTCTATTTTTTCTCCTCTCGTTTCTCCATTCCTCTACATCCTACTAACATAATGGCAATAGCTCATAGAGGGCCGGGGTGTAAGTCCCGGTGTCCCTTTGGGAATGGGCCTTTTGGTTCTTCTACTGCCGCCTATCTAATCTAATCTAAACCTCAGTCGGTGGACGGCTTATGCTAATATCACAGAAAAGAATAAATGGTCAGATAGCGGACTATAGGGCCCTACCTTACAATTTCAAATACAATTTTGAATATTCATGGAGACAGCAATGTGGTCAGGCCTATGTAGATTATTGAGTATTAGTCGACATTTAAGTTCATCTGCCACGTTTGGCTCCATTCCATGAGGTGGTCACTGGTCAGGGTCTTGTTGGAGCTCGGCTCTTTCCGTTGTAGGATGACATAGTTTTGTATCATCTGCAAATTCACTGGTTTTACTACGGATGTGAAGAACAAGATCATTGATGTAAATTGAGAACAGAAGTGAACCGAGCCCGCTTCCTTGTGGAAGCCCTGTAAATACCTGCGACATTGAAAATAAACGCAGATATGAGAAACACAGTCATGAAAGGCGAGCTAAAACAATAGGAAACAATGTGAATAGAAGATACATAAACTAAGTGCGTTAGATTTGTTGACAAGCGTTTGGTTAAATGAAAAACGTAACGTTAGCTGAGAAGCGTTAAGTTGACCAAGTTGGGTTAGATTGGGAGTGTGAGCTGTGTGTGTTAGATTCGATGAGAAGCGTTAGTTCGGCCAGAAGCTTTAGGTTGGAGAAATATTGTTAGGTTAGGTGACGAACGTTTGGTTAGATAAGAATGGTTATGATGGATGATAATCGGTAGATTAGAAGAACTGTATTAGGTTATATGAGGAGTGTCATGTTAGATGCGAAGAGTTAGGCTGGTGAGAGGTGTTATTTTCTACGAAGAGCATGGTGTTTAAATGAAAAGCGTTAGAAGACAAGTGATTTGTTGGAGGAGGTGCGTTGGGTTGGATGAGGAGCTTTAGGTCAATTGAAGAGCGTTATGCTGAATAATGAGTGTTAGTTTGGATGAGAAGCATTCGGTCGGGTAGGGAGCATTTGGGTGGGTGAGGAGCGATAGCTTTAATAGCTTAAAAGGGAATGTTACAGAGGATGAAGAGCGTTAGGATGGCTGAATAGAGATAGGTTAGATGGGGATCGTTAGGTTTAATACAGAGAGTTAGGTTAAATGATGAGCGGTGGGTTACATAAGAAGCGCTTAGTTGGACGAGGTACGTTAAATTAGATAGAGCAGTGTTAGATGACGAGTGCTAAGTTAGATGGGTTACGTTGGGTTAGGTAAGGTGCATTGAGTTTACTGCAAAGCGATAGCTTAGATTAGATTAGATTAGATAGGCGGCAGTAGACGAACCAAAAGGCCCATTCCCAAAAAGACACCGGGATTTACACCCCG
>LQNS02278091.1:14405821-14424810 GCA_001587735.2 Parhyale hawaiensis | reverse complement strand
AGCGCTGCGTTTGACAGGGTTAACCATAGTGGTCTACTGTACAAGCTGGAGTCCTTTGGTGTGGGTGGTAGGGTTCTGTCAATCATTCGCAATTTTGTTTCTGAGCGAACGCAGAGAGTTGTATTCTTCTCTCCCTGCCCTCAAGTTTTTTGGGAGAGAGACTCGTGCTGCGTGCGGAGCGCACTCTTTCACTTTGGAGGCTGTCATATGTCGAACTAATCAGTTCTGTCGGTGCTTCGTGCCCTGGTCGGNGTTGCCTGCATCGGCTTTTGGTCGTGTTGGCCTGCAGGCTTTTAAGTCGGCTGTTAATGTTTTTTGCTGGATTTCCTTTAGCAGCGTTTTGGGCTTCCCGGTGTTGCAAATGCTTCATTTGGGTTCTATTACCTATCCGTGGGAGCCCAAGCGTGAAGTTTTAATAATAATAATAATAAAAAGCAATTTCGGTCCCTAACGGAACGCGGGTGGTGATAGAACGTAGACGTAACCTAATTTTGCCTAAGCTATTGCAACTCACTTTAACTTCATTTACTACTTGAAGTAACTTAACATGACTCTAAATACGTAACCAAACCAAGCTTTTTAGTAGCCTCAAATCGAAAGAATTGGTGTTACACTTCTAGATTTACGTACTCGGGATAATATTCTTAAATTTGTATGTGAGGGTATTTGTTGAGAGGGTTATTGTCCAAGAGGGTAACTGTCCTAGAGGCATTATTGTTGTAGGAGGTTGTTGCGAGCTGGGCGTAATTGCCCTGGCACCAACTGCATCAGGGGCAGTAGTTCCATGAATTTTGAGAAGCTATGAGCACAACTTTGAATTTTCTAATCTGGCTTATTCAACTGAATTTAGTGCATATTAACTAATGAACATTGAACAACAAGTTGGCCCATAGAACACACAATACTTGACTGTCTTGTGTCCACTTCTCGCAAGTGTGTGTCTGATGCCGAGTCGGTAAAACATCGATAAAATTTTATTCTTATCAACATAGCGACCTGAAACGAAAAGTGAACTGCTGAATTGGAGACGCAGGGAAGCAACAATGGGGAAAACGCACGCAGGCAAGAGCAATGCCAAGTCGTAAATCCTAAGATGAAATTATCGTCGCCCACAGCTCTTAGTATGCGAAGATTTTTTTTCGTCCTTCCAGTTTATTTATTTATTTTTTTGATCTAGTTCATTTTTTTGCTGATCAGTGCATTCCTTTCATCACTGATCATCTACTTATCTACTGTTTGTCTGACGTCGCGCTGCTGTTCATTGGAAGGGATATTTTTTTTAATCAATTTCTGTAGACCTCACACTCACTTGCAAATTTGAGCGGGCAGTCAGGCATCATGTGTCCTATGATTGGCCTTTTGATAATCAAGTACTATGCCTTATCGAATCTAGAATCGAGTTAATCTCATATAATAAAAGCCTCGTGTATTTATTTATATACTTCGTGTCGGCATCTGATGAAAATAAATAGGCGAAAAATAGGCCCGGTTTCAGATTTTGTAATTACCTAGAAATCGAAGACTAAGTTGCAGAAGTTGGCAAATCTTTATCCTTTCATAAAAGACACTTCTTGCTTGAACACATATTGATATCTGAACCATATCTCTGTGCCCGTGTGACGTCTGGAATTGGAATCTTGTTTTATAACCTTTTCCCCTCAGGTCGCAACGAATAAATTCGGCAGGTGGTCAACAAAGCTCTCTCGAGGTGATGGTTTTTCACGAGCAGTAGACAATTGTTTCTTTTAGATTACTATCTTTCTTATTTGACGAAACAGTTTTCTCTTCATGGCACTTCAGATGAAGCAGGCATTTCAGTTGGAAAGACTGTATCAACGATATCATTGCTACGGTGCGGTCACATTGTATATAAGCTGATTTGAATCGACTTGCATTCAAGTTTATTGAAGTGTTTTACTCAAAATTTTATTTCCCCTATCAATATAGAAGGGCTAAGGTTGAGAGCACGACAAAGGATCAAGAAAATAAAGAAGTAGGTCAGAGAAATTTCCACACTGGCCTATAGCTTTTAGGCAAACATATCGGTTATTGCGGAAACGTTTTCACGCTCGGGTCCACTAGTTCCGTTATAAAATAACAAGCAACAAAATAATATAAAAAATTTAATATCTCTGTAAAATTAGTAAAGGTAAAGCCAACTTAGACCACACCTTCACCTGAGAACCCACATGCACTGGTTTGTGCTGCGGGTATAAGCCCACTGGCCCCAGATGAGTAAGTGTAGTCGACCTCAGGTCACCAAGAACTATGGCGCAAATATGACGGAAGGAACAAATGACCTGAGATCCTCATCCCCTCATCTCTGAGGAGAGCAGTTCCGCCATGGCGCCGTGCACGCACACACAACTGCCGAGTCAGCACACCAAGATCTGCTAAGAGCCAACGTGCCTGGCTGGGCATCGAACGAGCGATTCAAAGTGTTAGAGCTGAGAACGGAAGCATGCAGCTGCCGTGGCGGCAACTTTAGGGAAAAACTATAGTTAAAAATGAAACAAATTTTTAACTCTAAGAAGTAAAACTTTCAATTCATAATTGGATAGTGGGGCCACGTGCCTTCTGAGAGGTTATTTTGAGGAGAGGCCATGGTCTTCAGACCCCGCCTGTTCCGTCACCCTTATTTGAGGCCTCTTCAAAATTGAGACTTATCAGGAATCAATAGTTATTCGGCTTAATGCTGTTTTATTTCCTTCAATTGAAAAATATTATGTAATTTACAACATCACGCTGCAATGATCAAATTAATTCATTATTCCGTAGATGTTATGTAAATGTGTGAAAATCAATTTAATTTCTAGGTATACAGTAATTTTGTATAAAAAGATCATAGGTAGTTCAGCAATATTCGTTTAAGCGAAGTAACATTTTATAATTTGACGAGTTTACTACCGGCATTATTTTAGTTGCGAAACTTCTTATGGAAGATTGAATATTTCTTTTATTATTGACTTGAGTGGCGATGGAAACTCATCTTCTCTGTATAGAACCATCTGGCCTTTATCTTGTCAATTCTCTTAATTTCGAGTAAATTAAATAATTGACAAGCTTTAACCTGAGTCAAATATATTACTATTCATAGATATGTCGGCAATGAATTTCATCATAACATTATGAAACTAATAAAATCAGCAGTATTGCTGCACCTAGTTTTCTCTACTGTGGATTCAAGGGCATAACGCTTGAAGCACTGACATTGCACATGTATAAAGGAATGGTTATTTGCTTATATGTAAAGCGGTGATTGTGTTTATCATAAACCAATTTAGATATACCCTCAAAAGAGTTTTTAAACAATATGGGCTGCTCCTATTTTTATTTACTGTGATGCTACCATACGTTCACTGCAAAAATAATAGTAACGACAACAATAAAATCATAGCCACTGTTGTTTAGTTTGATTCATCTCGGTTTGGTTTATTTTTATTCCTGAAAGTTTTGAAATAAACAGGGTCAAAGAGCATTACCCAGTGCAGCAATATTAAAAAAGCTAAATAAAAATAATAACAACTTTTACTAAGAACACAATAGGTTCACAATCACATATACGCTGGAAACTTTCTTGGGAACAACGGTGTTACGGAGGCTAAGGCATCCAATTACATAGAGAGGAGACCCCTGCACAGGGAATTTGCATAATATACTTAGCCTTCACAATGTAGATTCTAACAGTAAACAGCTAATTCTCACTCAAAAATAATATATGTACAAAAAGTTAGATATTGCTGCAATGTTGCAGAGATATCACATTGCATGCTTCCGTTCTCAGCTCTAACACCTTGTATCGCTCGCTGGTTCGATACTCCGCCAGACACTCGAGCTCTTTGCAGATCTTCGTGTGCTGACTCGGCAAGTTGTGTGTGCATGCACAGCGCTGTGGCAGAACTGCTTTCCTCAGAGATAAAGGGGGTGGGGGGTCTCGGGTCATTTGTTCCTTCCGTCAAATTGGCGCCATAGTTCTTCGTTCGAGCGATACTATGCGACTACATGTAATCATCTGGGGCCAGCAGGCCTATAGCCGCAGCACAAACCAGTGCATGTGGGTTTCCCAGGTGAGGGTGTGGTCTAAGTTAACTTTATTTTAATTTACTTTACTTTTGCTTAGCCCTCAACAAGTCGGTTGAAAAACATTTTTCAAGGGAATCTAAAATAAAGGAAGTACCGATATAACTTGCCTGGAATACGAGCTAGTAACAATAATCACGATGTAAAGTTGACTTTACCTTTACCTTTACAATGACAGTTTCAGATAAATGTGCTTAGCAAAATAATTCCAAAACTGTCCCGTATGGGGTAACGCTGCGTATCGGGACTTAGTTGCTAAAGATTTTGGACAGTGGACAGTGAGGGTACACTGTAGTCTATGGGTATGCACATAAAATCGTAGGCGTATTATTTACGAAAAGTAAATAAGAAATAGAATACCTATAACAAATCAGAGGCCAAGAAAAACACATTTTTTACCAAATGTGTTAAAAGACTAGTGCGCTGCATCATAAAATATTCGACGCGACTCTGTGTTGTACCAAACTTTTGTGAAGAATATAGAGTAAACTGAAGCCAGTGGCGTCGAAATGGCAGCTGCGATCCCGGGGTTATCTGACACAGTTGTCCACCGCTATCTGGTGCAGCCTGCGCATAGTAAACAATTGTTGGTTTCATGGCAAAAAATATGTATATATATATATAACAGAATACACAGTTTGTGTGGGCTGCTCTGGCCCCTGCGATATCAAACTGATCTGGCACAGGTGTGCTCTATCTCCTCCACCCTGAGCGTTGCAGTGCATTGTAAGCTCCATGACGACGAAAAATATAACAGAATACACGGTTTGTGTGGGCCGATTAGGCTGCTGTGATATCAAACTTATCTGACACAGATGTGCTCTCTATCATGTATCCCCTGCGCATTGCAAAGAGTTACTGATTCCATGGCATGAAAAACTAGAGCCCTCTGAGAGCAGATACCTCCGCCAAGCAAGGAGACGGTAACGAAAAAATAAAATTGGTTCTGAGATCATAATTTTCTTCCTATCAACACCAAAATCCAATCATTTGTACCCTTTAACAGTGTTAACACATTGAATATTTTTTTAGATCCGTTCATAACTTATTGAGTTATATATGCTGCCAACAAATAGTATGACAAACATGAGTCAAACATACAAACGAACCAACCGATCTGCACCAAAATTCATTTATATATGTCGTCTAACATTACTAACAACCCCAATAACTTTCATAAAGATCCATTCATTATTATTTTTTTTTTGTTATTGTGCTGACAAGCTTGCAATAAAAAACAGTGACTAACGAACAAACAAACGGATCTTTACAAATATAAGATCATTAATTTACGATTCGTAATATACCTAACAACTCATGTAAATTCCATAAAAATCCGTAAGTAACTTTTTGAGTTTCTTACGCACTTTCAAACAAACAAATGGATGGACGGATCTTCACCAAAAGTTAATCATCTGTTCCTCTAAACTTACCTAACAGACCCCGTAAATTTCGTCCGAAGCCGTCCATAACTTGTTAGTTATCTTGGTGACAGACAGAATAACAGACGAAAACATAACCTCCTTGGCGGAGGTAAAAATTCAGAATACATAGTGTGTAGGCCCCGATTGCTGTTATAATATCATACTTATCTGGTAAATATGTTCTCCATCTATGTGCCCGGCACATTGCGAGGATTTGCTGGTAACATAGGTTTATCAGACAAAATATGAGAATCATATTTTCATGCTACGCACTTTCATGTCGGACTCACACGAACGTCAAAATTTAATGATAGTCTTCTCTGATCACAGCTTCCGTATTCTTTGTGATTTCCTTCTAAACACATTTGTGTGTCGACCAAAAACTCTGCACGGAATGGTAACCGTAAAGCTGGCGTTGCGCGATCTATAAATGCATTTTTAAATCTTTTCCACGCATGAGTTACATGACAACACAGAAAACTATGCTTTCCGTCGTTTTAAACAGAAACGGAAACGCTTTTCAATGCTGGGAGAACGCGTTCATTTGGTTGCTGTGCGAGTGCACCGTTACAGGCTCATGAGGACCGCGAGATATGGTCGGAAAAAACGTATTACGCGGTGCTTCAATAATTAAGTTATGAAAGTGTTGCTTGGCGTCTGGGTTGGTTCATTTCGATAGACATTCATGGACTTCTCCAGGACTATTTTTGTTCGCTCAAGCTTTCGGCACTCGTCAAATTTAGTGTCTTTATCAAGCAGAAAATATAGAGATGCTGCGGAGCTGTCACATTCCAGCCCGTTTACTGGAGAGTAAAAGAAAAATGTAACAAAAAAGATACAAACTCACATGCATATCGGCATCGAACTACATCTGGAACATACGAGACGCAGCATCCTTTGTGACCTTAAGACAAGAGTACAAAAAACATGCGCTAACTATGAAGATTATTTCAAACGAAAAGAGAATTAAAAACACAATTGCATGGGAACAAGAGGCTATGGGTAACAGAAGAGATATACAGTAGAAGAACGACAACACAAAGCAGAGGTAAAATTTAATACAAGGAAACAATCAATTGAAGGAAATAAAATACTGATAAAATACGAATGAAATACCACCTATAATACCCTTTACCGAAGCTCTATCAAGCATGAGACAAATGTTAAGGAAAAAAAATGAAAAGATTTCAACCGAAGCAACCGACTAAAAATAAGAAGAAATACCCGCAGTATTAACATACAGAAGAAGTGAAAACCTCACAGATTCCCTTAGCCACAGAAACCAGAACTAACAATAATTCTTCAACTTAGAAAATCGTTCTTTCAAATGTAACTATAAATGTGTACTTTATCCATATGTGAAAGAAGGGGAAGGTTTCAAACAACAGAGAAAATATTTTTTCTATAAATGGCCCCATTTCCTGTAAAATAGAAAATCTTTTCTTTTTAGCAAATTTTATACATCCGTGAAATAGGCAATGACCTCTATCTTTGCCACGACTAACGTTATCTAGAATTAGAACAAGAAGATACGTGGATTCACTGGCTGAGTACAATTCCGGCAAGATAATCACAAAATTGACAGTTTCGAACTATTTGGCATTGAAAAAAATACAAGGGGAATCTTACAGGGAAGCAAAAGAGCTGTTTTGGATAAGGAAATTCAATACGTTCAGACTTTTGGAATAAACTTGAAAACATGAAAAATCTGAAAATCATTGCATAAATACCTTCCACTTGTATATATATATTGCTCATTTAAACTTCACTGGCTCCTGATGACGATAAACCTAACTTATCGAATATACCAGCCAATAATTGAGTTCATTTAACCTCAATTAATAAAGGAAAGAAACGGTTCTGATACATAGTCTACAGTATAATAAAGACCAATGTTTATTTATTGGTTTGTTCATTTATTTATCTGTTTTCTGTCACCATCTAACACAACAGATAGGCGGAAATTAGCCCAGGTTGGAACCATTGGTCGCCTTCTCAAGTTCCATCGAAAACTGATGGGTAGAAAATAGGCCGCTTTGCAGATGATGGCAAATTGGTGCCCTGTAGACTGAAAAATTTTCACAGGTCCAGCTGAAAGCGAACTGGTAGAAGTTAGACGAGGTTGCAGTTGATAGCAAACTTATCTTAATGAGAGATAGTTGAAATTCAAACAATAAAGATATCGAAGGCTTAGTCTGATTTGAACGAGTATTACCTTCTCCATACTGCAAATCTACGGCAAAGTATAGCGTGACCTTAGATCTGAATGCGCTTCTTATATTAGATTAGATTAGATAGGCGGTAGTAGAAGAACCAAAAGGCCCATTCCCAAAGAAACACCGGGACTTACGTGCCGGCCCTCTTTGAGCTATTGCCATTATGTTAGTAGGAAGTAAAGGAATGGAGAAACGAGAGGAGAAAAAATGGAAGACGAAAGAGAAAAAAGAAAGGAGAAATAAAAAAAGGGGGAGAAGAATCTACGCCGAAGCGATGGTCATGAATACCCGCAAGCAGGATCGATGGCCGCTAATATGTGGAGCTTATATATATAGATGGAGCGGAAGTGAGAAGAAGTCAGCTTGAAATGGCCTGGGAAGCTTTGGCCGTTAAGTGCTTGCAACTCGTGGAGAAGGAGTTCTTAGCTCTAGAGGATGTCTCTCCCAGTGCATGTCAAAATGATTTTTAAGCGAGTTGACCGACTCCGCACCAACAACGTCGGAAGGGAGTCTATTCCTAATGCTGACCATGAAATAGGGAAAGAACTGCTGACTTATGGTTGTTCTTCGAGCTTTATGCTTGAGTTTTTGACCGTTGTTTCGGAAGCGATCATTAGGGTCTCTTTCAAAGAGTCCCGTTATAGGTACGTCGTTGAAGCCATTCAAGTATTTGAATGTTTCTATTGGTTGGCCCCTGAGTCGTCTTTGCTCGAAAAAATTCAAACCCAGTTCTTTCAGGCGACAGAAGTTAAAATCGCAGCACTGAAAATCCTGTGTCTAAAGCTTCCAATTAGCACTCTCATGAATCATGATTCTTAGTTTCTTCCTTCAGATTATTTCGTTGCACCAGTTATTCTGCCAACTTTAATTCAGCGGTCGATGAAACAGCTTTCACAAAGCAGCAAACTATTGGACCTATAGGCCATCTTACCCTATCCTTGATACCAAATCGAAACCATAACTTTGAGCATTGCTGATTGCAGTGAATTTTCTCAATGTCAGAGAGAAAAAGTTTCAATGTTGAGTAGTTGTGGAGCCGTAAACGCTCACCTCCAGGTGCTTTTAGGGTAGCAGTTGTTATAAAATAAGACGAGTATGACTAGTGAAGAACGGCTCATCACAAATTGTTCGCTGTCATATTTTATAAACTCCAACTACCGAAGAAACAATAAGCTGGCGTCTTATAGAAAACTTTGCTAATAATTTGTGTCAAATGTTGAAACGTGTGTGTCTCTCGTTGTAGGTTGCGTCAGAAGTTGCCGGGTCACTCTTTAAGCTACACTGTTATAATTTATTCATCATTTCGACTGCGGTGTTTACGATGCAGTTTAATTTTTTTTCCTTTCTCCGAAGCAGCGTGAACGGTATTAGTAGTTGGAGTAACGAAATATTTACTATAGGTCAAATTTAATTTCTCTTTAATTCAAAATGGGAAATTTGAGAAAATTATCAACGAAGCGTAAGAGAACCGCTATTTCAGGGTGCACCTGGTGCTCAAGGACTGTTTTTTCCTTTGGTAAAACAGGTCTCCTCCCAAACGTGAATACTTTTATTCACTCAAGTTGCGTAGTGTGTAGCAATGATACGCACCGGAAATTCAGGGTCAATGACGCTTGGCTGCTTGCTAATAAAATCTATTTTTCGCATGTAATGTTAGGAAAGGTAGAATTTTGCTACTCAGTGGAAATGATATGGTGAACAAAAGCCTTGTATGATAATAGTTCACATTGAATGATCAATGAAGAAGGGTCATCACAATTTCTCTACTGTCATTTCTTATTTCAAGGGTAAATATGTTTGAACTTGCAGTAACCGCATTTTTCCTCCCAGTAACTACGTTTTAAAAGAACTACGAGCATCAAGACTTATCCATCTTGTCTGGGTTCAAGCGCCCGATTTCTCGCAAATGAGTCAGTTAATAACTTTGACCGTTGAATTGCAGGAAGTAGTTGAATTGATTACCTGCATCATTACGAGTACCGTGATATTTGTCTTAACGTTTTTAGTTTATATTTCAGGGAAATTTATGAAAGATACATAAAAGATAAGCTGAGGTTTCTTCTCACATAATGCGAATAGTATGTACCGTACGTCAAGCAATATTGAGTAAACTATGGCTTTTTTTTACTTCAAAATGAACACTTCTTTCAAACAACACTAATGAAGTGTTTGCACATAGTGCCTGCAAAAAGTGTTTCCACCAACGACGTCAACGTTGTAGTTTTGCTGTACCTATGCTGACTTTAGCGGCAGGTTTATTACCTCCGCCAAGGAGGTTATGTTTTCGTCGTGTTTGTCTGTCTGTCTCTTTGTCTGTCACCAAGATAACTCAAAAAGTTATAAACCGATTTGGATGAAATTTGCAGGGATTGTTNATTGTTAGGTATGTTAGGAGGAACAGTTGATTAACTTTTGGTGAAGATATGTCCATCCGTTTGTTTGTTTGTCTGCCTCATTTTTCTCGACGCTATAACTCAAAAAGTTATGGATGGATTTTGATGAAATTACATGAGTTGTTAGGTTTATAACAAAGAGTAAATGACCAAATTTTGGTAATGATTTGCTTGTTCGTTCGTTCGTATGTCACTGTTTTTTAATTTTATGCTTGTTAGCACAATAACTCAAAAAATAATGAATGGATCTCTATGAAATTTATAGGAGTTGTTAGTATTGCTAGAAGACATAAATGATCAAATTTTGTTGAAGATCGGTTTGTTCGTTTGTATGTTTGACTCATGTTTGTCATAACGTTTGTTAACAGTATAACACAAAAAGTTATGAACGGATCTTCAAGAAAATTGAACAAGCTGTTAATAATATAAAAAGGCACAAATGATTAGATTTTGGAGTTCATACGAAGAAAATTGTGGTTTCAGAGCCAATTTGAATTTTTTGCTACCGTTGCTTCACTTGGCGGAGGTATGCGCTCTCAGAGTGCTCTAGTTCAATATGCATTGCTGGTGCAGGGGAACGGATGCAGAAAAGATTTCGGTCTCTGAGTTCCTGCACTCACGACATATATACTGACCACAATACCGGACGTACCCGTCAGAAGATTTTGGCGCTATACCATCATATGAAGTTTCGCGTTAAGCAAGCCGATCGACAGATGATGCATAAGCACCGTTATGAAAATGCCATCATAATTCCGTGAAGTGTTCCACATTTACTTTAGATTAGTCTACTACGTGGCCTTGCTTACACTTATCCGGTTGGAGTCTCCGAGCGTTAATATGACTGACTCAATTAAGGTCAAAATGCAGTAAAGGAAGAATAGATTAAAGACTTCATGTGACTACTCTTACTTGAATTTACTGTCGTATGTCACCAGCTCTGCTCCGTGAGCGCCGAAACCGCTAGTGACTACCCCAAGTGTAAAAGAAAAGCAATTAGAAAATAAAATTTAACGCTAATACATTGCATTTATTAATGGCAGTACAGATTCACTTTTAGTGTTAGTCCAGTACGAGTTTATTTCGCGCACAGTCCATTTGAAAATCACAGGTTAAAGTTTAATGGAATTGCAAATGTAACCTGGTAACCAACCAATGAATTATGAAGCTGTGAGACGAGCGCAAAGCTTATGGCAGAAAGCATAATATGAAACACATGTGAATGCGAAGGGCAAGAAATTCATGTGTTCTAGCTATTGTACTGAGACGAAGAAATTCAACCAAAATACCCATTGCTTCAGGACGGTTAATTTGGTTCAATTGAATAAATGGTAGCGGTATAAGCAAAGAGAGTGGAGGAGGTGAATCGTATATCGATCCCATACATGCCGCTTCATTCTTAACTGTGGACTTGCAGAGAAGCCACAATTACTACAGTACCTAGACATAAGTATTTGCACAACTGTATGTTTTAGGTATTTTAAAAAATTTAGGGACTGCTTTAGGATGATTAATACAGGAAGTTTATATAACATATATTTAATTGAATATTTAAACAGAAAAGTCAAATGTGCACTTGTAACAAGAAAATTTAACTCAAGCAAAAGTAATGAGGGATAAAAGTATTTGAACAGAAAAATTATGACATTATTACTTGGTGGCGTGACCTTTATTGACAATAACAACATAGAGACGATTTTTATAGATGGAAATTAACTCTTCACAGTCATGTGATGGTATTTTTTATTCTTCCAGGCAGATAACCTTTAATTCAGTAAGGTTTTTGTTACACCGTTTGTGGACACCAGATTTAAAAAGACGCCACAAGTTTTCTATTGGATTAAGGTCCGGTGATTGGCTAGGCCATGGAAGAACATCTATTTTTTTCTCTTTAAACAATTCTTTCGGTAAATTCGCAGTATGGTTTGGGTCGTTGTTTTGTTGGAAGGTGCTCCTTCGCCGTCCGTAGAATTTTTTTGCACTTTGAAGCATGTTCTTCTCTAATATCTCCCTGTACATGAAACTATCCATCTTACCATCAATGATATGAAGATTGCCAACCCCATGGGTAGTAAAGCAATCCCACACCATGATGCTGCCCCCTACATGCTTCACGGTGGGGATGGTGTTCTTGGGGTCATAGGCAGTACCCCTTTTAATCCATACATGCCGAGCTTCGTTTCTGCCAAAAAGTTCTATTTTAGTTTTTTCAGACCATATAACCGCTTCCCAAAACTCATTTCCTTTGTTCAGATGGTCTTTGGCAAATGTTATGCGGCTCTTGACAGGTTTTGCTGTTATTAGATGAGCTTTGCGAAGTGTGTAATAAGAAATGCCAGTACGGTTCAATTCCCTAACAATAGTTTTCTTGCTGACATGCAGTCGCTGAGACGCCAGTTCACTCTAAAGGTCAGCACGAATTGTCATGGGGTCGTTAGTCACCTTACGTAGCATGTAGCGCCGAGGATGACCCATGATCTTACGCGGAGCTCCAGCTCCTGGCAGGTTGGAGACTGCCCCAGTCACTTGATGCATGCGGACTATTGCTCCAACCGTTGAAAAAGAAACTTTGGCACGTTCTGCTATTACTCTATAAGTTAATCTCTCACTACAAAGTTTAATTATGCGTTTACGAGTCGCTTCAAGGATTTCTTTAACTTTGGGCATTGTAGTGAGAGCGTGCGCGACTTCAGCGTGGTCTAGATAGGCAATGATTGCGCCGGCTGTGGTTTGTTTACATTTCATTTGTTTCGACACGTTTCGTGAACGTTCTAGAATAATTTCCAAATTTATTATTCAAATTATACTCTTAAATATCAAAGATTCAATATCATATTTATTTTGGTCGAATACTATTGTCCCTCATCACTTTTACTTGTGTTAAATTTTCTTGTTATAAGTGCACATTTGACAGTTCTGTTTAAACATTCTATTAAATATACATATTATATAAACTTCCTGTATTAATTATCCAAAAGCAGACCCTGAATTTTTAAAAATACATAAAAAAGAGATTTGTGCAAATACTTGTGTCTAGGCACTGTAACTGCTAAATATCACAGGCTGAAGACGCTCCAATTTTTGAACAAAACAACTAATTCTGAACTTCAAGGTGAAGCAATAATAACAGAAAAAACACAAGCATCACTTGAGTAAAAACAAAAGGAAAACTATCAAATATACAGATGTTTAATTAACGTAACGTAAACTATAAGTTACATGGTACGTTAGATAATACTTAGATTATATGCAACAGTTATGAATTGGATAATTTAAATGACATTGTAAATGATGCAGACAATTTCATTGTAATGTCGAGCTTTAAAATACGCGGTCAGACTAAGAACATAACAAGAGAACACTCTGAGAGCGCATACATCCGCCAAGCAAGGCAACGGTAACGAAAAATTCAAATTGGTTCTGAAACCATGATCACCTTCGCCAAGGAGTTTAGGTTTTCGCCGGGTCTGTCTCTTTGTCTGACTTTCTGTCTGTCATCAAGATAACTCAAAAAGTATTTGACAGATTATGACAAAATTTACAGGGATCGGTAGGTATGTTAGGAAGAAAAGATGATTAACTTTTGGTGAAGATCCGTCCATCTGTTTGTTTGTTTGTTTGTTTGTCTGCCTCATTTTTCTCAATGCTATAACTCAGAACGTAATGGAAGGATTTTTATGACATTTACATGAGTTGTTAGGAATGTCACGAAAAGTAAATGACAAAATTTTTGTGAAGCTCTGCCTGTTTGTTTGTGTGTTGGTCGTTGTGTTTGATTTTATACTAGATAGCGAAATAACTGATAAAGTTTCCAGCGGATCCATATGAAGCCTACTGGAGTTGTTAGTTATGTTGAAAGACATGAATTTTTGAACTTTGGTGCAGATCGGTTGTTTAGTTTGTATGATTGACTTATGTTTTTCATAATGTTTGTTAGCAGTATAACCCAAAAACATTTGAATGGATCTCTATGAAATTTACAGGAGTTGTTTGTAATGTTAAAAGACATTATTGATTAAATTTTCGTGGATATCGGTAGGTTCGCTTGTATGATTGACTTATGTTTGTCATAATGTCTGTTAGCCAATAATTCAAAAACTTTTAAATGGACCATGATGAAATTTACTGGAGTTGTTAGTAATGGTAAAAGACATCAATGAGCTAGAGCAATCTTTTATCTGTGTTTTTAGATTTAGAAAAGAGTTCGATACAGTTGATCATTCAGTTTGATTCGACAAACTTCAGCATGTAGGTTTTAGAGGAAGAATGCATTCATGATTGAAGTCGTACTTACTAGGCCCCAGTCAGTTTGTAGGTATTATTGGAACCAATTCTGAGGAGAAACGGGTAACAATAGGGCTACCACAAAAGTCAATTTTAATTCCACGGTAGCAGCATACCTCTGTTCTCAGCTCTAACACTTTGTATCGCTCGCAGGTTCGATACCCGGCCTGGCACAGGAGCTCTTTGCAGATCTTGGTGTGCTGACTCGGCAGTTGTGTGTGCATGCACGGCATCACGGTGGAACTGCTCTCCTCAGAGATGAGGGGGGTGGGAGTCTCGTGTCATTTGTTCCTTCCCTCAAATTTGCGCCATAGTTCGTCGTGACCCGAGGGCGATTGCGGCTACACTTACTCATCTGGGGCCAGTGGGCCTATACCCGCAGCACAAACCAGTGCATGTGGGTTTCCCAGGTGAATGTGTGGTCTAAGTTGACTTTACCTTTACCTTTAATGACATGTCTGCATCATGCTCCCTACTTAGATATATTCATTTTGCTGACGATACAACTGTTTTTTATGGCCGATTCCCATTATGAGCCTCTGTGTAGATTTATGGGTAAAGGTAAACTGTTTATCTTTAAATATCGATAAAATAAATTACATGGTTATTACGAATAATAAAATCTGTGATAAACGCATCCAAATACGCCAGCAGGAAATCAAGCGGGTTCATAGCTTTAAATTTCTAGGGATCTATATCGATGATCACTTGAGTTTTAACGATCATATTAGAAATATTTTATCAAAGGTTAGCAGAGCAACAGGTATTATGTATAAGTTAACTCACTGTTTACCATCTCACACGTTACTAAGATTATATTACAACCTCGTATACCCGCACCTGACGGACGGTGTGGTGGCCTGGGGAGCCACAGGTGCTGGGAACAAGAGGAAGGTCCAGGCAGCTCAGAACGGAGCGCTGGCGCTCCTTACCGCTCCGCTCTTTTCTCTTTTCACCTCTGACAAGAATATTCGCTATTTAATGACTGACAGGACCGCCATCTTTATTTCAAAAGTGAAATAAAACATCAGCAAATTAAAACCGATAATACCATTACAATTCCAATATTCACCAAAACTAAATTGCAGCAATCTTTTACGTACAGATCAATCAAATTCTGGAACGACCTGCCAATAGGAATAAATACAATTAGGGAGTGACAGACTTTTAAAATTTTACTACGTTAGAATCTAGTCAGGCTCCTTTCAGTGATTTTTATCCAGACCCAGCTACGGCACAACTTTAATTATTCTCCACTGTTTTGCATAATCAATTTTCCTGCAAATATCGCTTGTAATGCTGTCGTACCAATTAAGTGTTCTGTGTTGGTTGAAGGACGAATTTGGCGGCAGTCGACGAGTTGACCAACCCTCACGTCTCGTATATCCAGGCCTTGCTATCTCTCGCTTGTGTGGGGCGGTGCGCACCGCCCAACTGCCCTGTGAGGGAGCGAGTCTCCCCCTCTCTCTCTGTCTCTGTCGCAGCCCATTGTGGTATGTAGTATTATATTCTGATTTTGTCAGCAGTGTTTTTGATTTTATTTAATATTTTTTAACGTTTGCCTAAATAGCACTTTGCTACCAATAAGGTTGGCATCCATCTAGTACAATGCTGAGTGTATTAAATGTATAGATATATGGGTCAATAATCTTTGTAATTTTTAAATCTTGACTGCCAATAAACTTATTAAAATTATTAAATTTTGGTGCAGATCGGTTGGTTCGTTTGTAAGTTTCACTTATGTTTGTCATAATGTTTGTGTGCAGCCTAACTCCTCAAAAAGTTATGAACGAATCATCAAAAATATTGCAGAAACTGTTAATACTGTCAAAAGTCTCAAATGATTAGATTTTGGAGTTGATACAAAGAAAATCATGGATTTAGAGCCAAGTTGAATTTTTATACCATGGCCTTACTTGGCGGAGGTATGCGCTCGCAGAGTGCTCTAGTTTTCTTTGTATGAACACCAAAATCTAATCATTGTGCCTTTCGATAGTATGAGCAGTTTCTGTAATTTTCTTGAAGATCCGTGGACAACTCTTTGAGTTATGCTGCTAACAAATATTATGACAAACATAAGTCAAACACATAAACGGACCAACCGATCATGACCAAAAATTTAATCATTTAGTTCTTAAAGTATAGCTAACAACTCATGCAAACTTCATAAAGATCCATCCATAACGACACAATTCAAGGTTCTTTCCCTTAAAGGTTCTAATAAGAAATAAAAGGCAAGGGACAAAAACATTGATTTTCAATCATTCCACTTAGGTTTTATGAATTTTATTCCTTACCTTTTTATTTCCATCCATAACTTTTTGAGTTATTGTGCTAACAATCATAAAATCAAACACAACGACAAACGAATGAACTGAAAATCACAAGAACTTGGTCATTTACTCAACGTTATATACTGAACAACCAATGAAAATTTCATTAATATCCGTCCATAGCTTTTTGAGTTATGTTGCTAAGAACAAATAGGCAGACACAAAAACAAACAGATGAACGGATTTTCACCTAAAATTAATTATCTGTTTCTGTTAACATGATTAACTTTAGGTGAAAATCCGTTCATCTGTTTGTTTGCGTGTCTGCCTATTTGTTCTTAGCAACATAACTAAAAAAGTTATGGATGGATATTAATGAAATTTTCATGAGTTGTTAAGTACATTCACATTACCATTACAGTGAATTTGTTCGCATCATTTACAATGCCGTTTAAATTATCCAATTCATAACTGATGCTTATAATCTAACGTACCATTATGTAACTTATCGTTCAACCTTAAATTTAAATTCAAATAATCTCTCCTCACCTGCGAAATAATGTATCTGTATTGTTTATCGTTTTTCTTTTGTTTTTACTCAAGTGATGCTTGTGTTTTTTTTTTTGTGTTATTATCGCTCTACCTTGAAGTTCACTATAAGTTGTTTTGTTCACAAATTTGAACGTCTTCAGTCTGTGATATTTAGCAGTTACAGTGCCTAGACATAAGTATTTGCACAACTCTCTTTTTTATGTATTTTCAAAAATTGAGCGTCTGTTTTTAAATAATTAATACAGGAAGTTTAGTTAAACAGAAGAGTCAAATGGGCACTTATAACAAGAAAATTTAACACAAGTAAAAGTTATGAGGGACAATAGTATTTGACCAAAATGAATATGATGTTGAATCTTTGGTATTTAATAGTATAATTTGAAAAAATCTGTTTGGAAATTATTCTAGAACGTCCACGAAATATCTCGAAACAAATGATAGGTAAACAAACCGCAGCCGGCGCAATCATTACCTCTCTAGACCTCCTTGAAGTCGCCCACACTCTCACTACAATGCCCAAAGTTAAAGAAATCCCTGAAGCTACTCGTAAACGGATAATTCAACTTTGTAGTGAGGAAAAAACGTATAGAGTAATAGCAGAACGTGTCAATGTTCCTTTTTCAACGGTTGGAGCAGTAGTCCGCAAGCATCAAGTGACTGGGGCAGTCTTCAGCCTGCCAGGAGCTGGAGATCCACGTAAGATAATGGTTCGTCCTCGACGCTACATGCTACGTAAGGTGACTAACGACCCCAGGACAATCCGTGTTGACCTCCAGAGTGAACTCTTGTCTCAGCGACTGCATGTAAGCAAGAAAACTATTGTTAAGGAATTGAACCGTACTGGCATTTCTTATTACACTCCTCGCAAAACTCCTCTTCTTACAGCGAAACATGTCAAAAGCCGCTTAACATTTGCCGAAGATCCCATGGACAAAGAAAATGAATTTTGGGAAGCGGTTATATGGTCTGACGAAACTAAAATAGAACTTTTTGGCCGAAACAAAGCTCGTCATGTATGGAGGAAACGTGGTACTGCCTATATGACCCCAAAAACACCATCCCCACCGTGAAGCATGGAGGGGGCAGCATAATGGTGTAGGGTTGCTTTACTGCCCATGCTATGAATCAAGTGACTCAAAGTATAGTGGACAAAATAACATAAATAGTCTACGAGATTTAAATGCTTTTAATAATCAAATAAATTGGGAAGGTTAGAACGATGAGGTGCGGTCGGTAAACTGGGACGCTCTTCTAAATGACTCAACTCAAAGTGATACAATGAACGAAACTTTTGAAAACGTTCTGTTGGAAAAGTGCGTGAAATACCTACCACCAGCTAGAAGGAAATGTCCCAAAAACCGCCACCATGAATTCCGCAAAAGCTTATTAAAGAAAAGAGCAAGATTGATCAAATGCCAAAAGTCATCGTGCAGCGACAAACTGAATGCCGGCGAAAACTGGAAGAGATTGAACATAAACTTGCAAAATCTCATGATGAAGAGGAACAGGAAAAAGTACTGCAAGCCATCAAGAAGATAAAAGAAAACGGTAAGTACTTCTTCTCTTATGCATCAAATTACGCGTCTCTGAAAACAAAAATATGACCATTATTGGACGAAAATGGCTCAAAGACTGATAATGATCAGGAGATGAGTGAAATACTGAGCCGTCAATACCAGAAAGTCTTTAGCAAAAAGACCAGTAACCCTGATGTTCAAGTATTAGAAGTAACTGATAACTCCGTAAAGAATTTTGAATTCACACAAT
>LQNS02278091.1:14339686-14351243 GCA_001587735.2 Parhyale hawaiensis | reverse complement strand
CCCGTTTTTCCTCCGCTTCCCGTGCCGCTCGACGCCTATATGAGGACCCCATAGCGCACTGTGTCATTAGCCCTCTAGCTCCCACCCTGCTAACACCATAACTTAGGTCTCCTTAAATAAAAATAATAAAATTTGTTAGGTATCCATTAAAGATTTTATTAGGCTTTTGAAAATGGGAGAAGTATCCCGAAACGTCAAGTTTTAATTATTAGTTCGTGTCGACTTTTTCAATTTTATATTTTGCTTTTTGACAGAAGCTTCGCGCTCGTCTCACCGCTTCATAATTCATTGGTTGGCCAGGGTTACCAGGCTACATTTGCAATTCCGTTAAACGTTTACTTGTGAAATTCAAATGAGCTGTGCGCGAATGAAACTCGCACTGGACTAGCACTAAAAGCTGAATCCAAACTGCCACTTATCAATACAATGCATGAGCGTTAAAATTTCATTTTCTAATTGCTTCTCTTTTTTACTTGGGATGATCATCAGCGGTTTCGGCACCCACGGAGCAGTGCTGGTGACCCACAACAGTGAATTCGACTGCTGATGCTCTTGAGAGATGCGCAAATTTACCTGCAACTGCTTTTATCTCAAAGTATGGGTAACGCATTGCATTTTTCACACATTCTCATTTAACAGCTTTTACAACGTCATGCATGTACGTGTACAATACGGCACACGTTCTACAGCCTCACCCTGATGACTGAAATTAGGTTGCGCAACAGAGATAGATAAGTTCTCGTCGAGACACTGCATTCTATGTTGTAGTAGAACTGAAGCATCAGAGTACTTAGTTCAGTCCCAGCTAGGTGCTGCCTATCAGTGGTTACAATAAATTTGTAATATATTTTTCCTTTACTGCATCTTTACGTTGTGTTTCGCTGTCTGCTTGTCTCTTTGTCTGTCACTAAATTGCTCAAAAACTATGAACATATCTTTACGAATTTACAGAGATTTTTAGGTATGATTACAGTTACAGTTGATGGACTTTTAGTGAAAATCCGTTCATTTATTTGTTTGTTTCTCTGTCTACTAACTTTTTCTCAAGGCAATAACTGAAAAAGTTATGGACAGATTTTCATGAAATTTACATGAGTTGTTAGGTACGATACGAAGAGCAATGGCCAAATTTTTGTGATGATATGTATGTTCGTTCATCTCTTTGTCGCTGTTTAATTTTATGCTTGTTAGCACTATGACTCAAAAAGTTATCAACAGATTTTCATGCAATTTATATGAGTTGTTAGTAACGGTAAAAGACATAAATGATTCAATTTTGGTGATAATTGGTGGGACAATTTGTGTGTTTGACTCATGTTTATCATTATGTTTGTGAGCAGTATAACTAAAAAATTTATGAACGGATCATCAAGAAAATGTAGGAAATTGCTAATACTACCAACAGCACTAATGATTAGATTTTGGTGCTGATACAAAGAATATCATGGTTTCAAAATCAATTTGAATTTTTCGTTACCGTTGCCTTGCTTGGCGGAGGTATGCGCTCGCAGAGTCCTCTGCAGTTGACCTTAATTTAATCAGTCGTATTAATTCTCAGAGTCTCCAACTGGCTAAGTGTACGTAAGGCAACGTAATAAAATAATCTAATAGTGCAGCACTTCATGGAATTATGAAGACATCTCATAACGGTGTTTGGGCATCATCTCTCGATCGGCTTGACTAACGTGAAACTTCATGCAAGCGTGTTGGTATGATGGCACGGCGCTAAAATCTTCTGACGGATACGTTCGGTATTGTAGTCAGTAATGTCGTGAGTGAAAGAGCTCAGGGACCGTAATCTTTTCTGCATCCGTTTCACTGCACCAGCACTGTACTTACTAAACTTGCAGTGAGAGAGTCAGCATAGGTACAACAAAACTGCAATGTTGACGTCGGGGTGGAAACACTTTTTGCAGGCACTATATGCAAACACTTCATTATTGTTGTTTGAAAGAAGTGTTCATTTTGAAGTATATTAAGCCGTAGCTTACACCATATTGCTTGACGTAAGGTACTTACAATTTGCATTATCTAAGAAGAAACCTCAGCTTATTCTTTACGTATCTCTCATAAATTTCCCTCAAAGTTATTAGCTCACTCATTAGCGAGAGATGGGACGCTCGAACCCAGGCAAGGAGGATAAGTCATGACGCTCGTAATTCTTTTAAAACGTAGTCACTGGGAGTGGAAGGAAGGCGGCACCGGCTTTGGAGGAAAAATGCGGTTACTGTAAATTCAAAGCTATTGACCCATGCCATCAGAAATGACAGTAAAGGAATAGTGATGACACTTCTTCATTGATCATTCAATGTGAACTCATATGATACGAGACAATTGTTCACTGTATGATTTCCAGCGAGCAGCGTAATCATTCCTGTCCTAATATTACATGCGCCAAATCGATTTTTTTTAGCAAACAGCCAAGCATCTTTGACCCTGAATTTCCGCTGCGTATCATTGCTACACACTATGCATCTTCAGTGAATCGAAGTTGTTACGTTTGAGCGAAGACCTGTTTTACCAATGGAAAAAAAAACACGCTGTGTGCACCTAAAGTGTGCCCTAAAATATCGGTTCTCCTAAGCTTCGTTGATTATCTTCGCAATTTTCCCATTTTGAATTAGAAACAAACAAAATTTGATTATTAGTGAATATTTTGTTA
Source organism: Parhyale hawaiensis (assembly GCA_001587735.2). Classification (NCBI taxonomy): domain Eukaryota; kingdom Metazoa; phylum Arthropoda; class Malacostraca; order Amphipoda; family Hyalidae; genus Parhyale; species Parhyale hawaiensis. The sequence goes on along the minus strand of LQNS02278091.1, from coordinate 14,348,581 downwards.
CTCTAACTACCTTGCAATGCCGTTCACGCTGCTTCGGAGAAAGGAAGAAATTTAAACTGCATCGTAAACACCGCAGTCGAAATGATGAATTAATTATAATAGTGTAGCTTATAGAGTGGCCCGGCGCACGTTGACGCAACTTACAACGGGAGACGCACACGTTTTAACCTTCGACACAATTTTGCACCTAAACGCCAGATTAAGTTCTTTTGAATTAGCAAATTTTTCCATAAGACCCCCGCTTATTGTTTCTTAATCGTCGGCACTCGAAGTTTATAAAATTTGTTAAATATAACAGAAATATTTCTTTCCTTTATTATTTGAAGTTAAATGAACTCAATTATTGGCTGGTATAGTCGACAAGTCAGGTTTATCGTCATCAGGAGCGAGTGAAATTCAAATGAACAAAATATATACAATTGGCACGTATTTATGTAATCATTTTCATGTTTTCAAGTTTATTCAAAAAAAATTGAGCGTATTGAGTTTCTCTATCCAAAAAAGCTCTTTTGCTTTCCTGTAAGGTGCCCCCTTTTATATTTTTTGGATGCCAAATAGTTCCAAATCGTCAATTTTGTGGTTATTCAGCAAATAAATCCACGTATCGTCTTGTTCTATTTATAGATAACGTTATAGTCTTGGCGAGGATAGAGGTCATTGCCTATTTCACTGATGTATATAATTTTCCGGAAGCATTTACATGATATTTTCTTGGCCCGAGGGCGACTGCGACTACACTTACTCATCTGGGGCCAGTGGGCCTATACCCGCAGCACAAACCAGTGCATCTGGGTTTCCCAGGCGAGGGTGTGGTCTAAGTTGACTTTACCATTACCTAATTGATTTTTTATTTTACAATAAATGTGGCCTTTTATGGAACCAATTTTTCTTTGTTTGAAACTTTCCCCTTCTTCCATAAATGGATCGAGTACACATTTATAGTTACATTTGAAAGAACGATTTTCTAAGTTGAAGAATTATTGTTAGCTCCGTTTTCTGTGGATGAGGCAACCTTTGAGGTTGTCACTACTTCTTTCTGCTAATACTGCAGGCATTTCTTCTTATTTTTAGTCGGTTGTCTTCTATTGAAAGCTCTTCATTTTTATCCTAAAGATTTGTCTCATGTTTGATGGAGCTTCGATGCAGATATTCATGCGAGCTTGTATCTTTTTATGTTACATTTTCTTTTACTCTCCAGTTTTATAGATATGTCCAAGATATGAGCGGGCTGGAATGTGATAGCTCCGCAGCATCTCTACATTTTCTCCTTGATAAAGACACTATTTGACGAGTGCCGCAAGCTTGGCCGAATATATATAGGCCTGGAGAAGTCTATCAATGTTCATCGAAATGAACCAACCCAGACGCCAAGCAACGTTTTAATAACAAAACGTAATACGTAGTTTTCTGACTTTCTCGCGGTCCACGTGAGCCTGTAACGGTGCACTCACACAGCAACCAAATGAACGCGTTCTCCCAGCATTGAAAGACGTTCCCGTTTCTGCTTAAAACGAAGGAAAGCGCAGTTTTCTGTCTCGTAATGTAACTCATACGGGGGAAAACATAAAAAATGCTTTTATAGATCACGCTATGACAGCGTTACGGTTACCATTTCATGCAAAGTTTTTGGTCGACACACAAATGTGTTTAGAAGGAAATCACAAAGCATACGGCAGCTGTGATCAGAGAAGACGATCATTTGACGGTCGTGTGAGTCTGACTTGAAAGTGTGCAGCATGAAAATATGATTCTCATATATATTTGTCTGGTGTATGTTGCCAGCAATTCTTCGCAATGCGCTGGGCACATAAGATAGAGAACATCTGTGCCAGATAAGCATGACATTATTGCAGCCATAGCGGTCCCCACACACTATGTATTCTGAATTATTACCTCCACCAAGGAGGTTAGATTTCGTCTGTTATTCTGTCTGTCACCAAGATAACTAAAAAGTTATGGACGGATTTGGACGAAATTTACGGGGTCTGTTAGGTATGTTGAGAGGAACAGATAATTAACTTTTGATGAAGGTCCGTCCATTAATTTGTTTGTTTGTCGGCCTCATTTTTCTCAATGCCATAACTCAAAAGGTTAGATACGGATTTTTATGTAATTTACATGAGTTGTTAGGTATATTACGAAGCGTAAATAACCTTATATTTGTAATGATCCGTTTGTTCATTCGTTTGTCAGTTTTTGATTTCATGCTTGTTAGCACAATAACTCAAAAAATATTGCGTTCATCCTTATGAAAGCTATAGGAGTTGTTTTTAATGTTAGAGGACATAAATGAATGAATTTTGGTGCAGATCGGTTGGTTCGTTTATATGTTTGACTCGTGTTTGTCATAATGTTTGTTAGCAGCATATATAACTCAATAAATTATGAACGGATCTAAAAAAAAAAATTACTCAATCTGTTAAGACTGTTGAAGGGCACAAATGATTGGATTTTGGTCCTGATACAAAGAAAATGATGGTCTCAGAACCAATTTTATTTTTTCACAACCGTTTCCTCGCTTGGCCTAGGTATGCGCTCTCAGACTGCCCTAGTTTTTTAAGCCATGGAACGAGCAACTCTTGCACTGCGCAGGGGACACGAGATAAAGAGCACATCTGAGTCTGATAAGTTTGATATCACGACAGCCAGAGCGGCCCACACAAACTATGTATTCTGATATTTTTTATGCCATGGAACCAGCAATTCTTTGCAATGGACAGGGAACACAACATAGAGCACAACTGAGGCCAGATATGTTTGATATCACTGGGGCCAGACCGGCCCAAACAAACCATGTATTCTGTTATATTTTTCTTTGTCATGGAGCAAACAATCCATTGTAATTCTCAGGGCGGAGGAGATATAAGCACATCTGTGCCAGATTAGTTTGATATCGCAAGGGACAGAGCAGCTCACACAAACAATGTATTTTGTCATATATACATATTTTTTGCCATGAAATCAACGATTCTTTACTATTCACCTGCTGCACAAGATAACGAGGACAACTGTGCCAGATAACTTCGATATCGCAGCCGCCATTTCTGCGCCGTTTGCTCCGGCTTACTCTATATTCTTCACAAAAGTTGGGTACAACAACAGAGTCGCGTCGAATATTTTACGATGCAACGCACTAGTCTTATAACACATTTGGTAAAAATTATGTTTTTGTAGGACTATGAAATTGTTCTATTCCATTTTCTATTTGTTTACTTTTCGTAAATTGTAAGCCTCTGATTAAATGTACGCCGTGGCAGAACTGCCTTCCTCAGAGATGAGGGGGTGGGGATCTCAGGTCATTTGTTCCTTCTCTCAAATTGGCGCCATAGTTCTTGGTGACCCGAGGTCGATGCAACTTCATTTACTCATCTGGGGCCGGTGGGCCTATACCCGCAGCAAAAACCAGTGCATGTGGGTTTCCCAGTGAGGGTGTGGTCTAAGTTGACTTTACCTTTTCTAATTTTACAGAGATATTCATTTTTTTATATTATTTTGTTGTTTGTTATTTTATAACGGAACTAGTGGACCCAAGCGTGAAAATATTCTCGCAATAACCGATGTGTTTGTCTAAAAGCTATAGGCCAGTACGGAAATTTCTCTGACTTACATCTTCATTTTCTTGATCTTTTGTCGTGCTCTCATCCTTAGGTCTGCTATATATTGACAGGCAGAAGTAACATATTGAGTAAAACACTCCAGCAAACTTAAACAATATAGCAGCTTATATACAATGTGTTCGCTCCGTAGCAAAGATACCGTTGATACCGTCTTTCCACCTCAAATATCGGTTTCATTTGAGGTGTTCAAATTTTGACCTATGAAGAGAAAACTGCTTTTTCGTCAGAGGAAAACAGTAAGCTAGAAGAAATAATTGTCTACTGCCTGTGAAAACTTATGTTTCGTCGGTTTCATTGACAATTGCATCAAAGTGGGAAGAATAGCTCATGCAACGAAATCATCTGTGAGAAGAAACTACGAATCCAGAAGCAAGAAGTGCATTCAGACATACGGTCGCCCTATACTTTGCCGTAGATTCGATGTATGGAGAAGCTAATACTCGTACAAATCAGACTAATCCTGCGATGTCTTCATTGTTGAAATTTCAACTGTCCCTGCTTAAGGTACGTTTGCCATCTCCTGCAACCCGGTCTATATTCAGCCTATCACTCTCAATGGAGAATTGAGAGGATAATTAGAGCCTCCAACCTGGGCTAAATTCCGCCTACCTATTTCGTTAAGAGCGTGACACCGAACATATAAATAAATAAATAAATATATATAAACACACGACGGTCATTCTTAGTATTATATTAGATGAGCGCGCCCTCTCTATATATCCTACGGGAGCGTTACGAGTAAACTTTTCCCTTAAACTGGCTGAGTGGCTTATCCAAGCGGCGAGCGGCATTGCCTCACGCAGCCTGTATAAGAAGGAGTCTTGAGCTAATATTTTTATATCCATTAACCATCGACGAAATTCCAAGCGGATGGAAGTATGTAAAGGAAAACTATATCCTGTATACCATCTGATGATGAAAGTAACAGGGTTAGCCCTGGGATATAAATTTTCCGAGACTATTGTCTTGTGAAAATATTGAAGAACTGCCTGTCTGTATATGCCTGAATTATATGTGCTGACCACTGAAACTTCAGCCACTTCAGTTATTTAAGGACTCCACACGCAGCTTCGATCACGTGACAAAGCCATGTGTTTACTCGCCCAGAGGGTGCTTGTGCTTGCTTCTCCCATTAGAAGCTCCTTGACGCACACAAAAAATGCACACAATGACAAAAGCGCACAGACAAGTGCGCACACAACAGATGCGTACACGACAAAACCGCACCCTGACATGTGCACTTTGACACTACCGGTATACAAATGCGCACCTACTATTTTAAAGTGCTACTACTTCCTAGATGGAGTAGTCTCACGAATTGAAAGACTACAAAGACAAAGAATTGCTAGAATCTTCTCTGGAGAATTTAAACTATTAACCTTCGTGAGAGGTCGTGTGGTTCGGCTATAGCGAGTTGAATAAGCCAAAAATAAACATATATCTAATACTGAGAATGACCGTCGTGTATTTACATGTGCTTGAAGACAGTGGTCTTCCTGCCAAGCTCCATAGAAAACTGATAGGTAGAAAATATTCCAGGTTGCAGATGATGGCACTAGCACAGTAAATCGGATTCCTGTCTTTCTTTGACAACAACGTTGAAATCCACTCGATACATATGCATGCAGCTTTTTTAAATAATCTCTTCCATCGTGATGTGTACTCACTTCTGAAATTTTCTTCTTCCAAACTTCAGCTACCCTTAGTTTACACTGATGCTCCTATTCTGATATTTGTAGAGGCAAATGGTAAGATATTCTTCAACGGTCAGCAGGCGCGTAAAGACGACGATGATTTCTTGGCAGCGAATTATTTTCTTTATTTTGGGTTCTTCTTTCAATAGAACAAGTTTTCTCTTGAGAAAAATTTTCAGAGTCAGAGTTAAAGGTATGACACCCTCGAGTATCTGGGATAAAGAGCTCTGTATTTATCTAAAGCTATATCAACTGCTGGCAAAAAAAAAAANNNNAAAACAATACTTATTACCGTATCGCCGAAAGAAGGCTTGGTGTTGTGCATATAAGGTCGCTGTCGCTCTTAGGTCGCAAAGCACGAGTTCGGCAGATGGTCAACGGAGCACTCACGACGGGCGGTAGACAACTATTTCTTCTGAGAGAGCAGAAGTCGCTTCAGAGGCCGAAATTTCAGCTCCTCAATGAAGCAGTCAGTTAAGTATGGAAGAACGTATAATGGGTACGGTGTGCTTCCATTACATATAAGCTGACTGGAGTGGCATTCATGTTTATCGAAATGTTTTACTTTAGATATTACTTTAGCAGACGCTGACTTAACTAAGAAAGAGAATCGGAAACGTAAAAGATGAACGAGACTACTACAGTCTCAAAAAGGAAGGCAAGCTCGAAATGAAGAGAGATGAAGTGCCTATGCGGCACAGTGACAAGAAAGACATGAAGCAGAAAGATTACGGAAGGGGATAATCGTTGCTAATAAGCTTGAGCGGAAAAATGTGGAAACGGCATGAGAAAGAAGAGAGCAAACATATCGATTATGGCGTGAATTTTTTCGTGAATGGGTCCTCTAGTACTTCTAGATTTACCAATTGGTTATGGCAGCTCAATCCTGATATAAGAAACACTTGGTGTATTCATTTCGTGACCGCTTTTAAGGAACTCCTTCTGACACTTCAAATAGACCAATAAGGGTGTCCCCTACTATCCCGGCTCAAAACATACCTCCACCTCATTGTTGACGCTTAAGCCGTGTCTGTTGAGGTCAGTCATGGAGGACCCATCCAGACGCCCATCCATCTGGACCATCAAGAGTGGATCTGCATTCGTCAGTAAATATGACATAGTAGAAATCAGTTTTCAAGTTCTCCTCAGCCCATTTGACCTTATATTCTTTATGAGTTTTTGTCAGAAGTGGTCGTTTAACTGCCTTTTTCACTTTCCCTAGCTTCTGCAGAACCTCAAATCTTGCCTTTCTGCTTAGTATTGGGGCTCCAGCGTCTCCAAATATCGCCTTACTTGTAGACAGTTATTTTCTAGCGATAGAAACCTACAAATGTCGCATATCCCGAGCAGTAAATTTCCTCGTAGAGGCTCTATCCAGCGTTTTCTCGCTGACCTTACCTTCAATTGCATAAGCCCTAACTGTTCAGGGATCACGCTGTAATTCCTTGGAAACTTCGAGTGTTGTCTTACCAGAAGCCAATAACGAATTCACTTTGATCGTTTCTTCACTTTTCAAACCTCATATCTTGCCCATGTTGGCTAGACAGTGGTGTTGCATAATCTGGGTTAACAGCAGAACCCCGTGCGATAAGCAAATGTTACCAAAACGTGGGAAATTGTTCCGTTTTATTTTTATCTAGTTGTTTCTAGAGTTACAACAAGCTTGTGTACTAACTTACTATTCACAGTTTAAATGTTTGACACTTGAAAAATAAGTAAAAAATTGTAATTGCATAATCAAAGGTAACGTACTGTATTTCTTCTCGCTTGCTGTCTTCTTCTTCTTCTACAGCAGTATTATTCCCGTTTCAAAGAGGTCGCTGAAGCAGATCTTGCTATTCCATGTATATATGTCCATTACCATGTGTTCCTCCAGCTCCACGCATATCATCCCTCACATTGTCGTTCTCTGACGGTGAGAATTTTACTTCATTGCCTGAAATTTCAGCACTTCAGTGAAGCAGATATTTAAGTTCGCATGACAATATTTTGGCTACGGAGCGCTCACATGCATACAAGCTGGCTGGAATTACATTCAAATTTATTGCAGTGTTTTACTCAAGATATACTTTTACGTCTTACAATTGAAGACGCACGTCTAATTAAGAAAGAAGATAGGGTACGCACAAGAAGTACGAGACTACAACAGTCTCAAGATCGCAGACGTGCCACGAAAGGAGAAATGAATCATCTATGCGATACAGTCAAGAAAGACTTGAATCAGAGATTTTACAGAAAGGAATAAAAGGCGCTGAGAAGCGTGAGCGGGAAAATGTAGAAACGGAAAGTTAGAGAAAAGAAGACCTACGGCTGACAGCACGACGAAAGATCAATGCAGAAAATGAAGCAAGTCAGAAAAGATACAGCAACGGCCTGTATTAATGAAAAATATCGAATATTGCTTGAATATTTCCACGTGCGGGTCCACTAGTCTGTCTATATTACACTAGAAGTCTGCAAACTTTATTTGCTTGCTTACGTCTTGTTTGACTCAGCTTCTTCGCTTTAAGGCGGAAAAAAATACGAGGCATGAAGTTTTAATTCGATTCGATTGTATTTGTGATACGGAAGTTAAACTGAGCTCGGCCTCAAGAACGGGTACGTTAAATTCAAAAGTGCAATGGGAAACACTACTGGACTAGGCTACGTCGCATATAGGTATATTTCCCACTTTCCCACTGCTTACAGGAAGGATCTTGAAGATTCCTTCAAAAAAGGAAAAGAAGCTGCTGATGGTGACCAGTGCGGACAGGAGTCGACCGCCGAATGGCGTGTGGTCTATACTACCTGAATAACACCTGTTTTTCTTTTTGTGAAAGCACAGACCGCGATGACGACCAAACGAGTCGTCTTATGATACTAAAGCTCTGTGAACTTTATTTACTTGCTTGTCTCTTGTTTGGCACAGCTTTTCGCTTAAAGACGGGAGGAAATTCGAGGGATGGAAATTTAATTCGATTGTATCTAAAGCAAGTATAAGATGTCGACAAATTTCATAAAAAATCTTGACGTTTCGGGAAACTAATTCCCATCTTCAGAAGTTTTAAAACCGACAAAGGATGAACTGCAATAAGAATATTTAATTTTCCAAGAACTAAAATTGTGTGTTTGCATGAGGAGACCTAAAAAGGAAATGAATACAGTGCGCAACGAGGGTCGCTATATAAGCGTCGGTCGGTATGGGAAGCGGGCAAGTCCAGTCAGAGGCAAAAGCGTCAGCCATGGATCGTGGCGAGGGGTACAGCTGAAGTCATTATGTTGAGGCTAGGTTTCATTGTATGGATATATAGTGATTCTAGAGTTGTGAGTTCTATTGGATTAGAATAAGCTATCATAGAGAAGTCTTTCCTGCTAATTGGATGGTTGTTTAGCTCTGCATGAAGATGGGGAGCTGAATGAGCTGGTTTTGCTAGTGGTAAACCTGTTCTGCCTGAAATACCTAAATGTTGGTCAACGCGGGCTTTGAAATGCTGTCCAGTGCTGCCGTAGTATAGAGCTGAGCAGCTCGTGCAAGAAAAGACGTAAACAACACTGGACCGCAAGTTTGTAGGAGGTTTACCTTTGAATTTGAAGTAGGATCCTAT
>LQNS02278091.1:14245658-14256464 GCA_001587735.2 Parhyale hawaiensis | reverse complement strand
AAAAAGCCGTTTTAGGTTAAAATGAGAGAGAAATCGTTAAATTCGATATAACAAAGGGATATGATGTAGCAGCAGTGACAAATCGATTATGCATCCTAGCATAATGTTGGATGTGAGGTAATTGCTCGAGCTTTGAAAAATGGAAATGAGTTGAACATATGCACTTGTAATAAATATCTATAAATATATTGTAAATATTCGAGACTCACGCGTTTGTGAGGACTCTCTGAGATAGAACGTTAAGCTAAACTATAGTATCTGATTTATTGTTTGATTCAGGTATGCAGAATACTCGTCAGCCTTCTGATCAAGGAATTTCAACTGATGGTGTACCTACTATGCAATAAAAAATCACGAAACAATTCTATGAAATACTAAAATCATGAAAAATGTAGCTCAGCTCAGCCTTATACGTGAAGCTAACACAAATGAGGTTATGCTTCAGTCCAGTCGCTTATACCCACCCATTACAACGTAAGCCACGTAACGTTAGGAAAAAAACTTTCAAATTTACGAGCAACTCCCAGTAAGAAAGGCTATTCGTACACACCCTTTCGTATCATTTTCCATTCAATTATCTATAGAAACATTTATACACTGCCATGATCTTGACCCTTGTTTAGGGAAGTAACTTGAGTATTTTTATCACCACGGCTTTGGCGTCACATTTGGCGGAAAGGTGTTCGTTACAAATCCTTCAAATCCTTTCTTTATGAGTGTTTTGTGATAATCCAATTATATGCAATCACAAAAGATATGTTCCCGGAGCTCCGATCGTATATGATTCAGAAGCACTCAAATTTTCTTTTGGTTTAATGCATTTGGAGAGAGCGCTAAGACGGTGGTAGTCTTACTCGCACATGCCTTGAATTACCATTGACAGATCTTTGAGAACATTCAAACTGTTGGACAGGAAAATAGATGGGGACCGAAAAAATTTGATAAATGGAGACGTATCTCAAAGAGTTTGCTAACACGTACAGAAATATGGTATGGAGAGAACGATCCTATTGTGTGTGAGAGAGAGGTGATTAGGCAGAGTGTTTAGGGTTTAAAACAGTGGTCAGGTGCGTGTGTGGGTCAATAATGCAAGAGCGGGAGTGAAAGAATATCTAAGAAGTGGTAAATCATGTTTCAAGATTAGAGGTGAAATATTCTTCTCTTCTGTTGAAAGAGATCACATAGGTTGCCAGAGGTCTATTGAAGTGTCGAGTTTGTAAATAGAATGCCGGGTCCCTATTGTGCTATTGTGTGGGAGAGAGACAATTAGGAAGAGTGTGTACACAATAAGTCACTGGTCAGGTGCGAATGTGCATCATTAATATAAGCGTGTCTGATAGTATCTTCTCATCTTTCGAAAGCCTTCATGGAGGTAGCATGGTTTCCTATTGCGAGAGAAATTTTTTCATCAAAATTCTGTCAAAGGGACATGCGGGTACCAGGTGATCTATTGAAGATGGGAGCTTCGTAATTAGAATATCAGTTCCCTATTGTGTGTGAGAAATGTAGGTTGCGAGACTTAGAAGCAAAGATTGTGGTCATAAATACGTAATAAAATAAAATAATCAATGAAAGAAAACAAATACTTACCCATTTTTTTAAATGGAAACTGGTTTCTTCATCATTATAGAAGAACTGTGTGGGGTGAATAGGCTACGCGTACGGAGTTGCCACTCTGCGAGCCAGATGACAACCACTTGAAACTGAAGGTGTGACTCTGGTATTCCTACGGAGGAAAATGACAGCAGCTGATGATTTCGGACTGGCAACGGGGTCGGTAGCCGCCTCATAATAACCACTTGACTCGATGAAACCAGTAATAATGGAAAATTTTTAGAGTAAATTGAGACTAGCACATGAGACTTATTCTACGTGATAATGCTTTTGTAATCGATGCCTGTATGGATATGAATCCGTTTATGCAAGAACCTATTTCACGAGGAAAAAAAACATCATGCTATAATACCTACTGGAACCGATTTTTCCTGTATAGTACACCTAGTCATTCTTTATTCCGACTTTTCGGGAGCGGAATATATTTTTTTTCTGCTGAAACTATCTCACTGTAATTTCTGGATAAGCGGCGGAAGTGAAATTCGGTGATGATTCATCGCTTACGAATGCAGTTAATATTTTACATGTCATCTAAAATAAGGAAGGAGTGTGTTGCAGACGAAATGAAGTGTACTGCTCAAAAGAAAGCACGCATCTCTTACGCTAATAATTTGAGTTGGTCGTTGTAGCTTTTTCCTATATGTGTATTTTAGCAAGAAAAGTATAATCAATGTAGAAGTGTCATCGGTTATCATAAATTTCTGATGAAGAAAAAGCAAGTCATGAAGGGGAAAATTTGTATCGCTCTATAGTCAATTGACATGTTGTAAGGTTATGAGGTTGAGGAAGTTATCAAGCTAGGTTTCTTTTTTAATGAAAAAGGGTTTTCCTGTAATGCCATGAAACCATAGTATGAGAATGAGAGAAATCAGAAAATTCCTTAGCGTATAGAGATATAGAATCCCTCAAGAATACCTTCACATTTTATTACCCCCCATTATTACGAAGAAAAATAATACCATTATCTTGAGGTTAATGAGGACTCGCATTCGCTTGAGATGACAGTCATCTAGCATATGGTACACATCTGAGCTAATTCTTTGTGGGGAAGTTGTGTGCGTGAACGCAACCATAAGTTGTAACTTCATTTTTAGTGCGCATACCCAGGAAGCAAAGAGCGTAACGGGACGACTCACGAAAAACTAGCACCAAAAAGTGACGTCATCGTCGACGAATCGATGGCTGAGTAGCCTAAGAGTATTTTACCTAATTTAACCGGAAAAATGGTCTTAAATTACGAAATTCATTTTAATTGTATAAATGAATTAAGATAATATATACTAATTTAACAATTATCTATAGAAAATTGCATTGCTTGCTGGTGGAAATTTTCACAGCACTAACACCGGATTTGTTCCCTTTTGGTGACCTGATTCAACTTCTTTTTCTTGATTGAAGGCTTACTTAAATTTCATATTAAGTTCACAGTGCTCATTACATTATATATATATATAATCCTTACTAACAAATATAAGCGGCATTATAGCCATTTCTGTACCCGAGAAAAACCACACTGACAGTTACCCTATTGCTCGAGCTTCTGCACTTGGCGACAACATTTTTCGGTATTTTTCAGCTCAAATAGCTGGCCTGTCCTCATCGGGAGATTGAATGAAATAAATATAAAAAATATGTTCTAGGAAACAATATACGAATACGCATCTTTGTCCTACGAGTTGGTTGCTTGCTTACGTTTCTCAATGTTACCTTCTATGTAGTCTTTGAAGAAGCTTGTCATGTTTGTCGAGAGAGGGCGCTGAATATCATCTTATGTCATTATGACTGCCCTAGTTTCTCGTCAATTCAACCATAACTTTGTTTTGGTTGCGAAGTTTTGGTTATTCACGGAGAAACGCCTCTGGCTTGCGATGAGAAGGTAAGGATTAATTGTCCCATGGAGGTATTTATCCGTTAGTGACCGAAGCTATGTATGGGTACTGCCCTAAGCAGTAGGGCGGTCTAGAATAAAAAATAAATAAATAAATAGATAAATAACTGGATCCGAAATCCCGCCCACCATAACCCTATTGGGTGGGGAGGAATGAGCACGCCCCGCCTCAACGCCGATCCTTCCCCATCCCGCACGCGCGAATGGCGAGTTTGCCCATCTTTTCATCTTTCAATGGGGACATGCGGGTAGCACGACTTTCTATTGAAGGTGGGAGCTTTTTGTCTCTATTGTATTCTATTGAAGATGGGAGCTTTGTTGCTCGGCTTCCCATAGAAGTAATTGGCCGGTAGCAGACAATGGCCAAAGTTCCACCTCCCAATAGGTCTAGCATAAAAAATAACCGGACCCAAAATCCCACCCACCATAACCCTACTGGGTGGGGAGGGATGAGCACGCCCAGTCTCAACGCCGCGCCGCTCCGCTCCTATCCCGCTCTATTCCTATGCCGCTCGAATCCTATGCCGCTCGGGTCCTATGCCGCTCTCCATGCTACTTATAATAGAATATTTAAACAGAACAGTTAAATGTGGATTTATAACAAGAAAATTTAACACAAGTAAAAGTAATGAGGGACAAAAGTATTTGATCAAAATCAATATGATGTTGAATCTTTGATATCTAATAGTCTAATTTTAATAAATTAGTTTGGAAATTATTCTAGAACGTTCACGAAACGTCTCGAAACAAATGCAATGTAAACAACTCACAGCCGGCGCAATCATTACCTCTCTAGACCTCGTTGAAGTCGCGCACACTCTCACTACAATGTCCAAAGTTAAAGAAATCCCTGAAGCTACTCGTAAACGGATAATTCAACGTCGTATTGAGGGATTAACTTATAGAGTAATAGCAGAACGTGTCAAAGTTCCTTTTTTCAAACGTTGGAGCAATAGTCCGTAAGCATCAAGTGACTGAGGCGAGCGGTCTCCAACCTGCCAAGAGCTGGAGCTTCGAGTAAGATTATGGGTCGCCCTCGGCGCTACATGCTACGTAAGGTGACTAATGACCCCATGACAACCCGTGCTGACCTTCAGAGTGAACTGGCGTCTCAGGGACTGCATGTCAGCAAGACAACTATTGTTAGGGAATTGAACCGTACTGGCATTCGTTCTTACACAACTCGCCAAACTCCTCTTCTTACAGCAAAACATATCAAGAGCCGCTCAACATTTACCAAAGACCACCTGGACAAGGGAAATTAGTCTTGGGAAGGGGTTATATGGTCAGACGAAACTAAAATAAAACTTTTGGGCCGAAACGAAGCTCGGCTTGTATGGAGGAAACGTGGTACTGCCTATGAGTTATGATCCCAAGAACACTTTCTTTCACTTGTTACTGGCTGTTCCCTGCCCTAGTCCACGTTGACAATTCTTTCTCACGCCTCGAAGAAACATCATCCCGCTCTGTAGACGCAATAAATTTTAGAAGACAGGCGAGTTTATTGCCCACTGCCTTTGCGGCTCAAATTTTGCCAACGGTTGCGTGGAGCCCTATGTTCCCTCCTGAAGCCAGTGCTGACCATGAGTTTCTCTTTCAAAACAAACCCTATTCAATAATGTTTCCAATAAAAAAACTTTTCCCAAAACTAAAAAGAGAATAAAGCTAAAACCATTTCCCAAAACCACAAAAAAGGATAATCCTGTCTATTAATAATTAGTCTAGTTAATTACCTTAATTTTTATGATATCCTAGCATTTTCCCGTATATTGACATTTATTTAAATTGATTACGTTTGATTTTCCCACAACCTAACGATATCGTAACATCACCCCATTATTGAATAGGGTTTGTTTTGAAAGAGAAACTCATGGCCAGCACTAGCTTCAGGAGGGAACATAGGGATCCACGCAACCGCTGGCGAAATTTGAGCCGCAAAGGCAGTGGGCAATAAACTCGCCTGTCTTCTAAAATTTATTGCGTCTACAGAGCGGGATGATGTTTCTTCGAGGCGTGAGAAAGAATTGTCAACGTGGACTAGGACATGGAACAGCCAGTAACAAGTGAAAGAAAGTGACGGTAAATGGGATTGGTTCTCCAAAGCGCTCTGACAGCCAATAGAAAGCTGGCAAATCTAGGGGTGATAGGCCGAGCGCTGAGAACCAATCCCATTTTTCGTCACTTTCTTTCACTTGTTACTGGCTGTTCCCTGTCCTAGTCCACGTTGACAATTCTTTCTCACGCCTCGAAGAAACATCATCCCGCTCTGCAGACGCAATAAATTTAGAAGACAGGCGAGTTTATTGCCCACTGCCTTTGCGGCTCAAATTTCGCCAGCGGTTGCGTGGAGCCCTATGTTCCCTCCTGAAGCCAGTGCTGACCATGAGTGTCTCTTTCAAAACAAACCCTATTCAATAATGTTTCCCATAAAGCTAAAAAAAACCTTTTCCCAAACCTAATAAGAGAATAAAGCTAAAACCATTTCCCAAAACCACAGAAAAAGGATAATCCTGTCTATTAATAATTAGTCTAGTTAATTACCTTAATTTTTATGATATCCTAGCATTTTCCCGTATATTGACATTTATTTAAATTGATTATGTTTGATTTTCCAACAACCTAACGATATCGTAACAGCGTCGTTTGAACAGAGCCTAAGTGAACACTGTAGCGACGCTGCTTCACGCTACAACGTATAGTCCCCGCCGGTGTTAGGTATCAGTGTCCCTCATGTTGCAACACCCACAAGCCGGATTGACCAATATTTCGGTAAGCTAGTCTGGGCTGGGTTTCCTCACTGGTCGGTTCGTCTCGGGTGTTATTCATACGGGAGAGGAAACTCGTGTGGCGTGATGGCTCAACCCTGGCATAACCATCTAATTAATGGAAATTCCATAACGAATAGACTGAACAACATTGTTGCCGATTAGTGTTAAAATTTTAAAATGTTACAGAACCTATTCGAATATAGAATTTTATTTGCTCTTAAGAAAGGCGAATCCTTTGTAATATTGTTATTACCTGAGATTTTTTGTATGGAAATTTACGTAAGAAATTTCAAAGTATTTTACAACACAAATTCTATTAGGCTTTATTCTATTGTTACAGAAACTATGAATGGGTGAACGCACAATAAACAATAAAAGAAGTGCGTCCAACGGTGTGTGTCTCTCGAAGCAGGCAAAATATTATAACACTGAGAGAGGAACAAGTTACGTCCCTACAGACCAATCGATCATCATCAAAATTTGATCATTTAGGTCTTTTAACGCTTCTATGAATTCAGGTGAATTTCATAAATATTCATTCACAAATTTTAGGCAATAGTACTAGGAAAAATACAGATAAACAAACGGCTTTACAAATCTTTGCCAAGGGTTAATCATCTGTTACTTTTAACGTGCTGAACAATCATTGTCAATTTCTTGATAATCCGTTTTTCACTTCTGACTGATCTTGGTGATAGACAGTCTCAAAGAAACATAATCTCCTTGGCGGGGGTAAACATCTTCCAGAAAAAAAATGTATAATAATAATATAATATAATGGATTAGATGTCGTTTAATCTCCTCTGCAACGTTTCAAAACACAATAAACATTTTTTAAAATTAAATGCCAGCCGTAAATGTAACTGCACCCGCTTGTTGTTTGCGTTTCAATCGACAGTGAAGATTTCCACAGTATGCAATCCGTCCATTAAGACCCGATCTGTTCTCCAGCAACACACTTTAATTTTGTCAGCTGAACAGACTAATGCAATAATATATCATTACTTTATTTTTTGAACATTACGATAGGGCTTCTCAAATGGAGTCCGCAGACCCCAAGAGGTCCGTGGAACTTTGACAGGGGCTTGTAAAATTTAACGAATTCAACAGTGGATACCGCCAATTTCCGTGAGAGCCATCTAGCAACTCCTGTGAAATGTTAATCACCGGCATTGTACTTCCAGTGGTTTCTATTAAAACGGAATATCCTGAATTTGCTGCAGCTACGAAGATTTTGCTTCCGTTTCCTACTATTTATCTGCGAGGCATCTTTCTCTAAGCTCTGACAGCCATGAAAACCAAGAACATAGCTCGGATGGATGTCGAAGATGACCTAATTAAGAGTATGCCTCTCTTCCATCCCAGGATAGAGAAGTTGTGCAGTGGGAGGCAGGCCCATCCTTCACGTTAATAATGAACAAAAGATATTCAATATTGAAAGAGGGAGAGGGAATACTGGCAATATTTTTAAAAGGAATTTCTTGAATGTTTTTGAACAGTTATCTTTGGATTACTCTTTACCTGAAATGTTATCTTGTGTTTTGATATTATCAGATTTGCCATTTAGAGGTAGATTTACACTTACTTCTCAGTTTAGGTGTTTTTTTACAGCTTTCCATAGCTGTTCATATTATGAATCAGTGCGTACAATACAGTGGCCACATAAATGAAGTTTACCTCCGTGTCTCAAATACAGTAAACTCGCACATGGCGCGATTCTGAAAGAACGACTTGTTCGGTAATATTGATAGTCCCTCCTCGACGTTTTCTGTGATACTGATTTTGAAGAAAATGTCATTTTTACAGCGACTAAGATAACCTGAAACTTATGGATGAATTGAAGATAACTACTGTTTTACACCCTATGATAGCACAAAGTATATACAAAGAGGCCACTGAATTCTGTAATACATATGAAAGTTAGCTAAATATATTTCTAAGTTCAAATAACGCATGCACTCAGTTAAGTCCTTAACATTTGCATGGAATACTATTTAAAGTATGCATTCAACGGTGACTTTTTTAGAATACTATTTTACCCTCGCATTAACGTCTGTGGCTATTGGTAAGCTAGCGGCATTAAAATTGGAATCAGGAAGCAAATAGTAACGGGAGGGTTCAATGGGACAAAAATAAAACTTAGCTGTGACCGCAGTGTCGGCGAATGACGTCACACAGACGAGTTGAACCGTTTTAGGGTCGGTCCTGGCTTTCGTAGGTTGGGCTCTTAATAATACCTAAAATATAAGTAGTATTATTTTCTTGAGGCGACAGCACCCATATAGTAACAGTTATTGCTCAAACTTTCCGTATCTGACGATAACCATTCACTGTGTTGTCTGTATGGGTGCAGCTCAAGTAGCTGGCCAGTCAGGAGCGGGAGATTGAATTAAGTCGAAAAAGTACGATCATGTGTTTGATTATGTTTTGTCAACAGCACTGGAAATGGAATACAACTTGTAACTAAAGCTACACTCTGAGGAAGAAGGTAAAGCAGGGCGACATACCGGCCCAGCTCTTGCCTTCGGTGCTTTGAAAGTTTCTGCCTGCCTTCAATGCAATTTTCTATTGCTAATTGCTTTAGTTCAGTTGGCATATGTTCTCTTCATTTATTCATGGCTTTAGGGATAAAATGTGCAATTTTCTGGCGAAATTAATTAAAATACTTATTGGCTGCACAACCGTATCTTATCGACGGGGTGACATCATTGATGACATAACAATTCAATATTCCCGTGAATCCTCCCATTGCGCTCTTTGCTTCCTGATTAAAACTATTGCTGGGTGAATACAGTGCAACAGCTGTTGCTTGATGGAAACTAATAATATCTGTTTCTGCATATATTACAGTTTTATATACCCTTACGTTGGATTTTAGTGCAAAAAAAGCTAGGAAAAGAAATAAAGTGAATATTGATTTAAATAGGCAAGTGTTGGAGAAACATGAAGCCGGTGACACAAATATGAACATTGAGAGAAAATTTAAACTAACAGGAAAAACTCGAAGAACAATTCTGACGAAAAGTAGAAAATACAAGATACAGCAGTGTCTATTATTCATTGTTTCACCATAAGATGATTTGAATTGCTAGTTCTTTAGCAGGTTACAATAAAATAATACTGTAATTGTATACAACTCAGTGTATACTCCTGCTGAATAAATATGCATATTTTGTTGAAGGTTATTTCAGTCATCCTAATAACTCGGGTACTGTTTCTCTTCCATTCTTAACCCCCGTTTTCTATTAATTTCAGGGAGGACTAAGAAAATAATTGTAGCTAGCGTCATGTGGGTAACAGTAAAGCGTGAGTTCAAAAAAAGACTCGTTATGTGGGACTTTACGGTACAAAGTTGTGCCTTATTTGCCAATGACTTTATCTCTGCTCTCCCCGCCGTATGAGAAGAGAGAAAAATGTGATATGACGTGTGCTGCTTCACCCTAGTGCCACATACAAATCACCGCTACACTGTGAATCTGTGATCTATAGAGCTCGAGCAGAGCACATGCACTGTAAGTCCTTGGGCGTATTCTTTCCTATATTTTTTTTTATTTTAGCACCATAACACAAACCACCACGGCATCACAATCGGTAAGAAGAAGCTTATCATTGAAGAAAAGACTCGGGCCGTCACCCCAATCGAGCTAGGAGTGCCCATGAACCGCGTAGCTGTCCATCAGAACGTCAGCTGAGTGTACCTCTCGGAGCGTAAAAAATCAGTTACCGCCGTCTCTTCTGGGACCATACCGCCACGCAAAGTGGGATGTGGGTGCAAGTTGAAGACAACAGCAAGGGCTGACAAGCTGTTGTCTTTCTCCTGCACCCACATCCCACTTTGCGTGGTAGTACGGTCCGGACAAGGTATGCGGCAGCTGATTTTTTAAGTTTGAAGAAGGACACTCGGCTGACATTCAGTTGGACAGCTACGCAGTTCACCGGCACTCCCAGCGCGATTACGGTGACGGCCTGTGGCTTTTCTTCAACGGTAAGTTTCTGTCGACCCCTTGTGATGCCGTGGGGGTTTTTGGTATGGTGCCAAAATAATTTAAACTAGAGCACTCTGAGAGCGCATACCTCCGTCAAGTAAAGCAACGTCTGGAGTGGCTCCGTGGGTCGCTGTGGCGCTCCTTTTCTCTCTCCTACTTTCTTCTCTCACTATTCTTTCTCGCTATCTCGTGTTTTTTCTTTCACGGACAGGTCCTTTCTGCCGACGACCTGCCCACTCTTGTCTAGGCAGCCCCTTCCTTACCTGTTTCTCCCTTCCGCTGTCCCTTTTCTCCCCCTATCCCTCCTGCTAAGTGGTGACATCCACCCCAACTCCGGCCCCGCCTATCCCTGCTCAGTCTGCTCGCGGAACGTCACCCTCCAGGGGTGGTCTTGTTATTGCGGGTGGCGTATTCGGGTTCTCTATATCACGGATATTCTATTAGCGGGGGAAATGAGACAAGGGGGTAGATGCAGATCTATATTGTGGTAACGAGTCACGACAGGTAACACACTGGCTAATGCTTCACCACGCGGTCACCTGCAGAATGA
>LQNS02278091.1:14231802-14245558 GCA_001587735.2 Parhyale hawaiensis | reverse complement strand
TAAGTGTCAAACATTCAAAATGTGAATAGTAAGTTAGTGCACAGGTATGTTGTAACTATAAAAACAACTAGAGAAAAAGAAAACGAAACAATTTCCCACGTTTTGGCAACATTTGCTTATCGCACGGGGTTCTGCTGTTACCCCAGATAATGCAACATCACTCTCTAGTCAACATGGGCAAGAAATGCGGTTTAAAAAGTGAAGAAAAGATCAAAGTGACCTCGTTATTGGCTTCTGGTAAGACAATACTCGACATTTCCAATGAATTACAGCGTGATCACCGAACAATTAAGGCTTATGCAATTGAAGGTTTTCATAGTCAACAAGAAAACTCCGGATAGAGCCTCTACGAGGAAATTGACTGCTCTGGATATGCGACATCTGAATGCTTCTATCACTAGAAAACAACTTTCTACAAGTAAGGTGATATTTGAAGACGCTGGAGCCCCAATACTAAGCAGAAAAACAAGATGTGAGGATCTGCAGAAGCTAGGGAAAGTGAAAAAGAAAATTAAACGACCACTTCTCACAAAAACTCATCAAGAAAATAGGGCCAAATGGGATGAAGGAAATAGATAGGCGAAAAGTATGCCCGGTTGCAGATTTTGTAATTACTTAAAAATCGAAGACCAAGTTGCAGAAGATTGCGAATCCCTATCCCTTCATCTGAAGACACTTCTTGCTTGAACACTTCTTGAAATTTGAACCATATGTATGTAGCTTCTGGAAGCTGATTTTACAACCTTTTTCCCTCAGATCACAACGAATAAATTCGGCAGATGGTCAACGAAACGCTCTGGATGTGATGGTTTTTCACGGGCAGTAGACAGTTATTTCTTCTAACTTACTATCTTTCTTATGTGACGAAGCATTATTAGCAGTTTTCTCTTCATAGCACTTCAGATGAAGCAGATATTTGAGTTGGAAAGACGGTATCAACGGTATCATTGCTACGGTTACCTCACCACTCACCTAAAAATGACGTGGACCCAAAAACCGCTCTGTTTAGGCCCTACTGTCGCAAAACCCGAACTAATTTCGGGTAAGTTGGAACCTTGGCCCGTGTTTCGAGACGTGACCGATGGTCGCTGGAGCATCACCAAACAGACTTGGGTGAGTCGCGGTTAGGTGCGGTCACATTGTATATAAGCTGGCCTGACTCGAGTTGCATTCAAGTTTATTGGAGTCTTTTACTCAAAATTTTATTTCCCCTATCAATATAGAAGATCTAAGGATGAGAGCACGACAGAGGATCAATGAAGAAAGTGAAGAAGTAAGTCAGAGAAGATTCCGCTCTGGCCTATAGGTATTAGGCAAACATATCGATTATTGCGGGAACATTTTCACGCACGGGTCCTGAAGTCCTGGAGTACTATTCGGGTAGTCCAGCTCTGGCTACGTCCATGCGCCGCCCGTCCTATCAGTCCAGCACGAGTAAAGGTTTTGGGCCCTCTGGTGGGCCAGCTGCTCAATGAAGCTGTTTCCCAACGACGAGTGATGGTATTGTGGCAGTGATGGCTTGTCAGGGAGAGTTATTATCAAGTCATCCAGCAACCCCTTGAAAGTCGCCAAGCTTCCATCGATGTTCCTCACCTCCTTCGGAAGGCTGTTGAACAGCCTTGGCCCCACGACTGAAAGGGAACCCTCGAAAATGCTCCTGACACTCGCCAATGCTCTGCTGTGGAACGACGGCAACGTGCACAGTCTGCCACGCCGCACGTGCAGTTTAGTGACAAGACGAAGTTCCTCTCGAGTGAAGTTGGGCACAATTCCTTGTATAATATTCCACGTATGGATTATAAAATACCTCTCCCCGCACCGCTGCAGAGAGTACAGAGAGATGAGACTCAGCCTCTCCCAGTAATTGAGATGCTCTACACCCCGGATCCTGGAAGTGAATGTTCGCTGCACGCCCTCGAGTTTTCCCGTCTCACATGCCGTCCTGGGGCTCCACAATTGTCAACAGTACTCCTTTAAGGGAAGGATCAGTGCTCTGAAGAGTATGAACATGGGTCTCACTTCTCTCGTCGCAAAGGTCCGCCATATCCAACCCATTAGCTTACGACTTCGACGCACAATTAAGTCTATCTGCTCTCCGAAGTAACGGGAGTCCTGAACAACCACACCGAGGTCTACAGCGACGTCCTTCGTTCAATTTCAGCACCACTAACCGAAACTTGTTCAAACCATTCAGCCGGATGTGCCTCATACCTCAGCAATTCAAATGTGTTGTCGTTGAACAGCATATTATTGCTGGTCGCCCACTCGTAGATAGGTTTCAAGTCGCTCTGCATCATTCTACAGCTTTCTTCACTGGAAACCTCCATTAACGCCCTTGTATCATCCGTAAAGAAGGATGCAGGAGAGAGCTGCAAGCTAGCATCCATGTCGGTCACGTGTATGAGAAAAAGTAGGGGACCCAGCACAGACCCCTGGGGAACCCCACTGACAACCGCGGACTCGTCCGAGTGGCTACTTTCCATTGCTACGACCTGGGTCCGTTCACAAAGTAAACCATGGACCCACCTCAAGAGTCTACCACCAATTCGTAGGTCTGATAGCTTACGGAGCAGCACTCCGTCGTCCACCATATCGAAGGCTTTGACGAATTTCAGGTAGACTACATCCACTGAGCTATCCCTGCCAAGTGCGTCCACAATGAGACTCTGTTGCTCCAGCAGCTGAGACAGGCACGACCTGCCCCTCCTGAAGCCATGCTGATTTGGGTTAGCATCCCCGAGTCCTCCATATATTCAACTAGGCATTTCACAACTACTTTTTCGATTATTTTCACTAAGTGGGAGGTCAGGGCGACCGGTCGATAGTTCTTACGATCGTGTCTTTCACCTCCCTTAGATATGGGGGTGACAATGGCCATCTTGAGCGGCGCATGAACCTCACCTTGTAACGGGGCAGGTACTTGCCCCTGACTCTTTTGCTTTTTTGACCTCTGTCTGCCGGCGCACCTGTAGTGTGAACGCCAGAATCTGGCAACATTCTTTTTTGTACTTTTTTCCATGCCAGCTGGTGGTGGGCAAGATTTGTTGCCACTAGCCATAGTTTTTTTTCATTAAATTTTGGTATATCAACTTGTGGAACGTACCGTTCACTTCTATAATTGTCCTTTTTATTATGTTATTTCTCTGCCGTGAATTAATACACCTATAATGCTCACTACTGGCTATCGATATCAGGGATGCCGATGTGGCATCTGGGTAAGTTTGTCTGAGGGTTTGGTGCCATGGGCAACTGATTTTCTCTACGCCTGTATGTTGATTCCTTTCGGCCCTATACTTGTTCTTCAACTGTCCTGGTTTCCTTACACCGGTGCTGCACTCTGTAAGTCCCATTTTGGGATTAGGCTAGTATGTTTCTCCATTCTCTGTTACGGAACAACGCCCAAGGGGGAATTTTTGGCAGACCTTGGCTTTAGCTGAGCCACTTAGACACGTTCCTTCGTACCCGCTTTACTTATTTCCCCTGTCGTACCCCTAGTAATGGCACTTCCCGTTTTTTTCTCTTTTGTAGCTTGCTGTTTCCGGGTGCGTTGATATGTTCGCCCATCTTATGTTATGGGACCCGGTGACCCCATTGGGCTCGTGTAGGGTACCTTAGTATTAGCTAGGCCTTCGGGACGTCTGTCTTGCGTGCCCACTTTGCTTTCCTCCCGATTTCATGCTCCTACTGCTTATGCTATGTTCAGTTCTTCTTCTTTCCCGACTTGCTGTTCCCATGCACGTTGACTCGCGCATGGGGTTCACGTTACTATTGGCATTCATTTATTTTTTCTAGTATTTTTCACCTTTCAGAAGATCGCCTTCGCAATAAAAGTGGAAACTTGGGCAGCTTATGTAATGAAAACAGCGGACTGAAATTCGCATTTATGTTCTTGCATTGCCAATACGTTTTAAGCTGGTAATAGAGCGCCATCGTGTGCGGTCCAAGTGTTGCTATGACATGCTAAGTAAATTCTTATTCTCACTTTTCTTTTAACTGCGAAGTTTATGCTTGTGAAAAATTTTTGTAATGGATTTGCATTGGGTTTTATCTGTCGTCCAATATTGACGGTCTTGCAGTTAGAGGATCAAATTTCTTGAGCAATTGAGTAGCAAAATGGGACTTACCATTTACCGTTCTAGGGCAGTAAGCACAGTTGGTGCATTGAAGTAACGCCAGTTCCATTTTTCATACATATTTGACGTCATGGGATTTGAAACTGCTGCCTGATTGTTGTGAATTGTGGAACTTTCGCGAGAATAACCCGGGAAGCCCTAAGCGGTATTTTTTCATACGTCAGGGTCAGAGTTTAGAGCTAGTTTCGACATATGTGTCGTCACACCGACACTAAATCCATTTCTTTATGCAGCCTAGTTCGCTTGTAGAGTATATTTGCTTCGTTCTTACCGGCGTATTCCTTTCGCCCAGGCGGGAGGGTATGAACCATGGTCGAGGCAGTCGGAAACGGATGGCGTGCCGACTGCGACATTGCTGCTCAGTATTCTACATTAGTTGCCGTTGTCCCAAGGATGACGCCCCTTCAACCTAAGCACTAGACCTGTACGCGCACTATGGAACGTGACTGCTGCGCTGGGGCGCACATCTAACTATTGACCAGAGTGTACATGGATGGAATAACCATGGGCTGGCTGGACTTTCATTATCTGAAGTGGCTTATGTTCGTGTTTTCCCGCTGGTTAATTGTTAGTTGCTTCATTGGTGAATTTAGAATACTTATTTTGCATCTAAAATCATGAGAATGATTGGGTGAGTTCTCTGGACCTATTGGAATTTTGACTTTCGTTTGTGCCATATCTGTGATATGTTTTGTATACTGATTTGTGACCTACGGGTAGCACTTTGCTGAAGATGTGTATCCGTTATAGTAATTTCTTTGTGCGTTTTTACTGGCTGATATTTACTCTGAGTTTATTACATTTCGTGGCTATTCATGAACATCATTAATTGTAAGACCATTCATGGACGTCAACAACTTCTGTGACAGTTCGTTGATTCCCCTGAGGATATTTGTTAATGCCATATACCTACTGAGCCTATTTGTGAAAGATATTACTTCGAGACCATTTGTGAATCTTATTACTTCTTGAGATTAGTCATGAACGCCATTTGATCTTTGGAGGCTATTCATGACCGTCATTTCCGTTGAGATTTGTGAATTTCGTCATTTGCTAAAGTTTTCATGCAAGCCATTACTTTTTTGAGACTACTAATGAATGTTATTACCTCTGGGGCCAGTCATGAACGTCATTAACTTTTGAGGCTAGTCACGACCGTCATTATCTTATTGAGATTAGTCTGAATTTTCCTTACCTCTTGAGACTATTTATTTATGGCAGTCATTACCTTATGTGATTAGCTATGGAAGCCTCCCAGGGATGTGCGGCATTGTGCGCACTAGCAGAACGTTCTCATGCCTCTCGTGGTACAGGCAGCATGGAGCACTATTTAGTCCTATCTATCGTTCGCCTGGAAGCTCCATCCTCCTTACTTGTTCCTTGGAAGCAACTGCTGGGTGACTAGTTGTTCTTGTGCCGTTTAAGGAATGAATACGTAGTTATTTACCATCTTGTTTATTTAACCCTCTCACCGCTAGGTTGTGGCCCTGGTTCACCGGCCGAGAAAATGATTGCTATCTAAAATTTTTATTACGTTTAGGATCCTAGTGCCTAGCTCCCCGGCCATTACAACCTGTGTCAAGTGACGCCTTCACAATTAACATGAACATGGGGACCTTCAGCTCCTGCTTACATTTGACCAGAAGTACCGCAGGAATGCCGTCGGATCCCGCCGATGTCGAAGACAACTCCTGCAAACAAGAAGCAATATCCCCTCACTGAAGTTGACGTCCGACACAAGCGGTCGCTCCGATCCCGCTAACAGTGCATTGACAACTGACAGCGCATCCCCCAACAGCGGGCAACTGAATGCAGATTCGTACTGTTGCTTCAATATTTCACACTTTTCTTTTGCATCAATTATAACTTGCTCTCCTAACTTGAACGGGCCCACAGTCACTCCTGTACCGGACTTGCTGCTGGCATAGCGGTAGAAATATTTTGGATTTCTTCCGATGGCCTCCACTACACGCGACTCCTCCGCAGCGCGCTCCAGCTCTCGGAACTCCCGCAACTTCTTCTGTATTTCGGCAGCTTCATTCAAAATGCGGTCCTCAACGGTAGTGCTTTCAGCTGTTGGAAGACGTTTCAGTAATCGCGCTCTCTTCCTCATTAATATTTTTCAATCCCTAGGAATAAATCGCGCCTGGCGAACTACCCTTTACTTCAGCACATGTCTTCGCAGACCTCAGCAAGGATCCAGCAGAACTCGTCCAGTATCTCCGAAGGCGACATCCCAGTAAGCGCCCCTGCCCAGTCAATGGCAGATAAATCGCTTCTAATCCCCTCCCAGTCGGTCTGATTACTCCAGAAATCAAGGGACCATAAAGCATTGTCTATGACTCTCGCGGCGGGACCCTGATCTGCACTAAGTCCTTGACGACTGTTATTAACCGGTGATCCGACATGGTCGTGTCTTCCACCTCCACTTCTCTTACCGATTCACTGCCATTGATGAACAAGAGATCGAGTATATTCCTCTACTTCGTGGGTACGGTAATGCACTGTTCAACAGCAAACTTTTCTGTGAGACTTTTCAGGGATGTAAACTGCAGCCTTTGTTCGTGAAAGCCACCATTTGGCCGTCGCCCTGGCCAATCTACATTGGCAAAATTGAAATCTCCCACAAGCAAGACTTTGGGCATGGGGCTACCCATCCTTTTAATCTCATCACAGATACGTGAAATCGCCGTGCCAAAGTTTGCCTATTCACATGACGGAGGCCGGTAGATTACTATAACAACAAACTTGGGTTTTCTCGTGGTCAAGACCAGGTGCTGGACAACTCCGTTCGAGCCAGCGGAGGCAACAAGTTCCGATTTGGCCAGCTCCTCGCGGACGTAGAGGGCAACTCCCCTTTCTTAACGCCAAACGTCCTGTCAGCCCGCTCTCAAAACATTTCCACTTTACTCCTCTGACCTCGCGTCCTCAGGCCAGCCAAGTTCTCAAAGATCACCGCAAAGGAGCGTCTCGACAACGTGTCTGGCACGCGCACAGCTGTGCCTCTGGAGGTCGGTGAGGAGGCTCCCCGTTCTTCCACAGGAGCACCATCAGTGCTTTCTGAATTCGTTGCACTTGGAGGCGCAATTCTAAAAAAGTTCTCCGCGAATCACCTGGCTTGTCCCCAGCGGAACAACCGAAGAGAGCCCTGCGTTCTGACGAATTATCCGGAGGCAGACCAGAGGAGACTCCGCCGTCCACGGCCCTGGCGAAGGTCAACCCATCGTTGACCTGCTGCAGGCTCCGAACATGGGCTCCTGATCCCCCAGAAGCTCCGCCACTGGTGCCCGGAGGCACCAGTTGTGGGATTTCCACCACCGGTCTGATCCCAAACGGATGCAGGAAACTGCCCCTCTTGCGTGTACAAACAGTACCCTTCTTCGCTTTCCGCTCCCGCACAATGCAGGGTGGTAAAACTCACAGCCTCAACCCTTCCAGCAGCCGCATTTCGGCTCTCCAAATTTGATGGGCGCTTGGGTTGCGCAAATTTGCAGCCCTCCCCTTTCAGGCCATGCCTGCACTTTTTGTTTACGAAGTACTTAAATTCAGTCAAGGGCTGGGAGGAACCGCTCTCTAAAGCTATCTGTGCGGCATCCACCTCATTCTCACCCGATGAGAGGAGGCTCGGCTCACTCCTCACCGGAGACTGTATCTCGAGAGCCTGAGGTCGCCGCGGACTCGGGGCCAACTGAGAGGGCAGCTGCGATGCTGCGCCACAAGCGATGTTTTCCCGCTCGAGCTTAAAGAGGACGAAGTTCAGACTGGGCAAGAATTTATCTCCACTCTCTCGCTATCTCTCTCTCGACGCAAGCAGCACACTTGTACGAGGTCCTCGTCAGATCCAGGCGCGCCGGATGGTAGGCGGGAAGTTTGGAACAACCAAGGTGACTCAACCGTCCACAGTCACAACACTTCGGAGCGGAGCCGGTGATTGCGCGCACACACCACAGACCTGGTCGGCCGGAGGGGAACGGCAGAAGGCAGACATTCCAAAAAAATTCTCCTCACTGGCACACAGCAAATGTAGATTCTATAATCTTTTCAAATGTCTATTCTCACTTCTGGAGCAAGTAAAAAGTCTATTCTCACGTCAGTAAACTTGGTAAATGGAAATCCGTTATAATATAACAAACAACAAATAATCTAAAAAATTGAATTTCTCTGTAAAATTAGCAAAAATGAAACAAAATATCAGCACTAAAAAGTAAAACTTTCAAGTCATAATTCGATATTTGGGACCAGGTGCCTCCTGAGAGGTTATTTGGAGGAGGGGGCCAGGGTCCCCAGACCCCGCCTGTTCCGCCAGCCTTACTTGGGTACTGCCGTAAAATTGAGGTTTATCTGGGATGAATTATTATTCGGGTTAATGCTGTTTCAATCCAATTTCAAATTCATGAGAAAGTTATTCAATTTCTTGGAGGCATATAAAGTCTGTCAAGACGAAGAAGTTGCGCCTGTGTGGGATACTGTCATGTTGAAAATTTTTCTAAATAAACTATAACATTTGGTTATTGTTTTACTAAAGTTAAAAACTATTTTGTAATATACAACATCACTCTGCAGTCCTACAATTAATTTATGATTCAGTAGATACTATACAAATTTATGAAAATAAATTTAATTTCTAGGTGCGTAGTAATTTCACATAAAAAGATCATAGGTACTTCAATTAATATTTGTTTTTGGGAAGTAACATTTTATAATTTGACTAGTAAATTAACTCCATTATTTTAGTTGCGAAGCTTATAATGAAATTATGAATATTTCTCTTCTTGACATGAGTGGCGGTGAAAACTCATAGTTTCTGTATATAACCATTTGGCTTTTATCTTGTCACTTCTTTTACTCTAGAGTAAATTTAATAATAATTGACAAGCTTTATCCTCTGTCAAATATATTACTATTCATAGGCATGTTGGCAATGCAAATTGATCATACCATTATAAAAACTAATAAAATCAGCAGTATTGCTGTACCTAGTTTTCTCTGCTGTGGATTCAAGGGTATACCGCGTGAAGCACTGATATTATACCTACATATATAAAGAAATGGTTATTTGCTTGGATGTAAAGCGGAAAAAAAGTGCTTATCATAAACCGATTTAGGTATAGGTACCCTCAGAAGAGTTTTTAAATTATATGGGCTGCTTCTATTGTTGATTACTGTGAGGTTGCCGAGCGTTCACTGCAAAAATAATAGTAATAGTAACAATAAAATCATAGCCACTGTCGCTTAGTTTGATTCGTCTCAGCTTGGTTTATTTTTATTCCTGCAAGTTTTGGAACAAACAGGGTCAGATATTATTACCCAGTGCAACAATATTAAAAAGAAAAAAAAACTTTTATCAAGAACACAATAGATTTACAAATACGCTGAAAAGTTTATAGGGGACAACGGTGTTACGAAGGCCAAGGCGCCCAATTATATAAAGAAGAGACCCCTGCTCAGGGAATTTGCATAATACACTTAGCCTTCACAATGCAGATTCTAACAGTAAACAGCTAATTCTCACTCAAACATAATATCTATATAAAAAGTAAGATATGTTTGCTGCAATGTTGCAGTGATATCACATTGACTTTTGCTAAGCCCTCAACAAGGCGGTTGACAAACATTTTCCAAGGGAATCCAAAATAGAGGGTGCACCGATATATATATAACTTGCCTGGAATACGAGCTAGTAACAATAATCAGGATGTAAAGTTTATCATGAACTTAATCACCAATGCAATAGCTGTCTCATATAAATGTGCTAAGCAAAATATTTTCAAAACTATCCCGTATGGGGTAACGCAGCGTATCGGGACTTAGTTGCTAAAGATTTTGGCCAGGGGACAGTGAAGGTAAAGCGTAGTCTACGAGTAAGCAAATAAAATCGGAGGCATACTATTTACGAAAAGTAAACAAATAAAAAATGGAATACAACAATTTCAGAGGCCAAAAAAAAACACAATTTTTACCAAATGTGTTGAAAGACTAGTGCGTTGCATCGTAAAATATTCGACGCGACTCTGTTTTCGTACCCAACTTTTGTGAAGAATATACAGTAAGCTGAGGCCAGTGACGCCGAAATGGCGGCCGCGATATCGGGATCATCTGGCACAGCTGTCCTCGCTATCATGTGCAGCCTGCGCATTGCAAAGAATTGTTGGTTTCATGGCAAATAAAATATATAACAGAATACATAGTTTGTGTGAGCTGCTCTGACCCCTGTGATATCAAACTGATCTGGCACATATGTGCTCTTATCTCCTCCGCCCTGAGCATTGCGACAAATTGTTAGTTACATGACAAAAAAAATATAACCGAATACATTGTTTGTGTGGGCCGGTCTGGCCCCTGTGATATCAAACATATCTGGCACAGATGTGCTCTATGTTGTGTTCCCTGTCCATTGCAAAGAATAGCTGGTTCCATGGCATAAAAAACTATCAGAATACATAGTTTGTGTGGGCCGTTCTGGCTGGTATGATATCAAACTTATTTGGCTCAGATGTGCTCTCTATCATGTGTCCCCTGCGCATTGCAAAGAGTTGCTCGTTCCATGGCATAAAAAAACTAGGGTACTCTGAGAGCGCATACCTCCGCCAAGCAGGGCAACTGTTACGAAAAAATAAAATTGGTTCTGAGACCATGATTTTCTTTGTTACAACACCAAAATTCAATCATTTGTGCTATTCAACAGTGTTAACAGATTGAGTAATTTTTTTTTTCAGATGCGTTCACAACATATTGAGTTATGCTGCTAACAAACATTATGACAAACATGAGTCAAACATACAAACGAACCAACCGAACTGCACCAAAATTTAACCATTTATGTCTTCTAACATTACTAACAACTCCTATAAATTTCATAAAGATCCATTGATTATTTTTTGAGTTATTGTGCTAACAAGCATAAAATAAGAACCGTGACAAACGAACGAACAAACGGATCATCACAAATATTTGTAAATGTGTACTCTATCAATATATGAAAGAAGGCAAAAGTTTTAGACAACAAAGAAAAATGTGTTCTATAATGGGTCACATTTCCTGTAAAACAAAAAAAAAAAACATTTGTCACGTAATATCATGTAAATACTGCCAGAAAATTAGATACATCAGTTAAATAAGCATGACTACATTATTACCTCCGCCAAGGAGGTTATGTTTTCGTCGGGTTTGTCTGTCTGTCTCTTGGTCTGTCTTTCTGTCTGTCTGTCACCAAGATAACTCAAAAAGTTATGCACTGACTTTAACAAAATTTACAGGGATTGTTAGGCATGTTTGGAGAAACAGATGATTATCTTTCAGAGAAGATCCGTCCATCCGTTTGTTTGTTTGTCTGCCTCATTTTTCTCTATTGCATAACTCGAAAAATTATTGACGGATTTTTATGAAATTTACATGAGTAGTTAGGTATACCAAAAAGAGTATATGACCAAATTTTTGTAATGATCTGTTTGATTGTTCGTTCGTATGTTTGTTGCTGTGTTTGATTTTATGTTTGTTAGTGCAATAACTCAAAAAGTATCGATTGAATCTTTATGAAACTTACAGGAATTGTTAATAATGTTGAACGACACAAATGATTAAATTTTGGTGCAGATTGGTTGATTTGTTTCTATGTTTGAGTTGTGTTTGTCATAATGTTTGTTATGCAATAACTCCAAAAGTTTTGATTACATCATTATGAGAATTTACAGGAGTTGTTAATGATGTTAAAGGCAAAAATGGTTAAATTTTGGTGCATATCGGTTGATTTCCTTCTATGTTTGAGTTATGTTTGTCATAATTTTTGTTACGCAATAACTTAAAAAATTTTGAACAGATTTTTATGAAATTCACAGCAGTTGTTAATAATGTTAAAAGGCAAAAATTATTAAATTTTGGTGCAGATCGGTTGATTCATTTCTATGCTTAAGTTATGTTCGTCATAATGTTTGTTACGCAATAAATCAAAAAGTTTTGATGGATCTTTTTGAACTTTGCAGGAGTTGTTACTAATGTTAAAAAATATAAGTGATTAAATTTTGGTGCAGATCGGTTGGCTCTGTTGCTGCGTGGAGTCCTCCCTTCTTGTAATTTTTGTACTTTTCTGTACGGGTTCCCGCTGTCCAAGTCGGTTGAGTCGCTGCTGGCAACACTCTTTTTGTGTTTACTGTCGCTAGTGGCTGTGTCCCGTTGCCTGGGAGTACGTAGGAGCTTGGGCAGTGTGTATGACGTGGTGCATTGTGTTAGTTTTTTTCTCTTTGTGTTCGACGCCTTGTTCCAATAAATTAGTTGATAGCTAACTTATAGAGGGTACAGAGACTACAATCGCAGTCAAGTCCCATGAAGGACCCTTGTTTACGGTGAATTTGATTTTGGGCCGACTGATTTTTTAGCGGGCCTATAGCTTCGTTGCTTATTTCTTTGAGCCACCCCAAGCGAAGGGCTTACATTCTTCTTTAAAAATAAAAACCTGCAGGTTCCCCTTAGAATCACTGTTATTGGATAAAAGTTCTTTACATAATAACACGGAGACGTTGGGCATCAGTACCAGTTAATTAATGTTGACTAGCTCCTTCTTATTCGGTAATTTACCCAGGGACCGCGTGAAGTAAAATGGCAGTAGGGTTAATTCATTAATTTGTTATTCAAGGCGTAATGCCGTCTCTTTCCTTCACAGCTGGTAAAATAATCACTAGTTTTATTCATTTATTTTCCTGAGGCGAGTTTTATCCCTCTATAGGCCTAGTGCCGCTGACAGAAGAGTTTGGTGCCGATTATTTGTTATCTTCATAAAGCGGCGGGTAAGTTATTGCCATCTCTTAAGCAGTTGTGTATTTAGGCCGATGTTGTCTGTGTTATGGCTAGGTGTTATTTTCTCATTGTCAGCTCCTAGTGGGCATGTAGAGCTTCTGTGAAGCGGCCGAACACTGCCTGTGAACCTGTAAGGGGTTCCGGCGTGGGTCGGTGCTCGGCCGTATCCGGTCAGGTAGCCGGAACCCCGAAGCTGCGGCTTCTCTCCTCCTTTTCGTGTGTACGAATTGCTCCTTTGTCACTTCCTGTACCTAGATCTTTCCCCTTCTTGGGAGCATTGGGCCTGGGGTGCACCGTTAGCGCCTGGGGCTGTGTTGATGCCCGGGGAGGTGTTATCTGCTCTAGTTCTATGGTGGGTTTCCCTCGCTGAAACTGTCCAGCAACTCTTAATTTCATATGAGCAGTAGCTCTAAGGTGGCAATAAATAGGTACGGTCGTAAATCACGAGTAGGATTCTCTTTTTATCTTAGTCATTAGGATGGTTATGTTGCAGCTGAAGGACCAACGCGTACAATATTCCTTACTTGTGCCCTAGGGCCCTTAATTATTAGCTTAGTTAAGTTTACCAATTCTTTTAATAATGCGAACCGCATCGTTAGTTCGAAGTGCTCCGCAGTTTCCTGTAATTTCTTGGTTAAGTTCGGTGCTCATCTCACTCCTTGATCATTACGTTGCCAATGTCGGCTCACTCACCATTTCTGCTGTCGCCGTTTCTGCTGTCGCCCCTTCTGCTGTCGCCCCTTCTGCTGTCGCCCCTTCTGCTGTCGCCCCTTTTGCTGTCGCCCCTTTTGCTGTCGCCCCTTTTGCTGTCGCCCCTTTTGCTGTCGCCCCTT
>LQNS02278091.1:14175293-14189848 GCA_001587735.2 Parhyale hawaiensis | reverse complement strand
AATATACAATGATTCTAAAATGCGGAGGTCAGCAGTGGTCTGGGTAGCGTCTAAAATAGAAAAATTGTTGCTGCTAAAAACATGATCACTATTTGTACAATGGTCACGGATGGAAGACTTGGTGAGTTTCCCACAACAGCAGCATGCCATGCGTGCCTGACTCATGTGCTCGAGGTACCGAGTTCAAGCGACAAGCCTGTCACGGGATCTTTGTCGCGTCGGGCGTGCTGAGTCGGCAATTGTTTGGTATGCGAAAGCTGGGTGGGGGCACATACCTGACAAGGAATTGGAGGGTCGGGGTGGGGCGGGCTCGGGTCGTTGAACCTTCCGTTTCGGCGCCATAGTTCTTAGCGACCTGTGGTCGGCTGCAGCTCTACTTACTCCCCTGGGGCCAGTTGGCATATATCTGCAGCACGACCCAGTGCAGGAGGGTTTCCCAGTGGGAGGTTTTGTCAAAGTTTACTTTACATTTGGCTGGTGTTTTAGGCTTGGCTGTGCCGAACAAGTAAAAAAGAACTTGGTGAACCTTCTTCGTTTTCCTAAAGCTCCGGAGAAGCGAAAAAAGTGAGTTTTAGCAGAAGAATATACTAAGGTTTCACTCTCACCGGTAACACCTACTATACTTCGAACATTTTTTACCCCAACAAAGTGATAAACTATTACGTAGTAGTTGTAAGTAATTCAGTTTACCCCCAAATTTTTTCTAAGTATCCACAAACAACGCTAATTTCTCTTTAAAAAGTCATGAAACTTGAAACAAAATCATTCTTTTTAGACTTTAAACGCTTGTCTAGCCAAGTTCCCCTAATAATTACGTTTCTCTCGGGAAAAAAAAAGAAAAAGGTATGTCGATGGGAAGACTGTTTTCTTACTTAATGGACCGTCTTTGAATGACTGAAATATGAAACTTAAATTAATAAAAAAAACACTCCTCCGTTCGACAATTTGTAATATTTTGATGAAAAAAGCGCTTTAAAATACAAATTTCAAGAGTAAAGTTTATAAATTTTGTCTTACAATTACTTCTCGAGCGTTTAATACTCCACCTATAATGCGTATGCAGC
This sequence comes from Parhyale hawaiensis, assembly GCA_001587735.2. Lineage (NCBI taxonomy): Eukaryota > Metazoa > Arthropoda > Malacostraca > Amphipoda > Hyalidae > Parhyale > Parhyale hawaiensis. The sequence continues at coordinate 14,188,784 of LQNS02278091.1, read as the reverse complement.
TGTAGGTTTTTCCTGTAAGCCATGTTCTTCCGAGGTAATTTTTCATGGCGGATTGCACTTGTATGTAAAATAATATGTAATGATTACAAAATAAGCCATATCAATACTTAGGAAGCCGTTGTTGTAAATGATTTTCTTTTTTTCTTTTTTTTTTTTGTCTTGCAACTTATTTGTTTGATATTTCGTTGACTTATTTCTAGTAAACAGATTTTCGCATTCCACCGTAAACAGCTGTGATCGTGCATATATGATTACCCTTCTATTTTCTTCATGGAAGCCCACACTCACCATATTTATAAAGCAAGTAACAGGTGTGAACTAATTATAACTGCTTACTATCTCTGACGTCACAGCTAAAAATGAGTGGCCAGGGCGCGAATTTTTCCTGAACCTTTCAGCAAGTACAGTCTCAGGGCAGCCAATGGCGTGGCAGGTCACAGGCGACAGTGGGAGATGTGAACGGTGATGGTTTGCGATGGTGTCGCACTCAGATGCGTACCTCGAAAAAAACTACATAAATTCACAATTTACGTGCCGAAGTTTATTCTTTTAAATAATAGGTATTAATTAAGGTGTGTAATATACTTGAACTTCGTTTAGATGTGAACAACATGTGAAAATTGCTCGTGTGTTAGCAGTTTATATTGAGCAGTTTATATTGTGTATTTTATTTACATGTTACAGGGAGTAAATGTCACCAAGTATTGCGCGCAGTGCTTAGACAATAAGGGAACTGAATCACTCATACAATAAATGGCTAGGTTTTTTTTTTTAGCCTTGTTAGACTAGGCCAGGTTCAATTAGTTCAACTGACAGTAACATAAGAGATGCGTGCTTAACTATAAAAGTTAACAACGTGTACTTTCTGAAGTATTACATAGGTTATGTTCTCAGTTTTTTATTCTCTAACGTGATATAACTCGGCCTAGTCGAGCCTAAGCTAACCTAGGCTAACGTAATCCTTGCTGAACCCCAATTAACATGGCATAACCTACTCTATCTAACCTAAACATATCTGACCCCCAAATTAACCCTTTAATGAAACAGCTGATTCATCTCACTTATTGCCGAAGCAGTACGCTGGGTTCGGCTTGTTCGTTGTAAGATACACACACATTTTATCTAGTTGATACTGGAAATTAGTGGCCCATTACGCTTACGATAAATCTATCTATCTAAACTATACTAAAAGTCTGTTAACCGGTCTTGCTTGCTTGCTTCTTTTTTTATTTACTTGTGTCTTGTTTACTTGTGATTTTGTTTGACACTTCTTCTTCACTTTTTGATAGGGAAGAAATTCGATGGACTAGGGTAGGGCGTGGGGCCTATCTGGCATAGCTTCTTCGCTTTTGTATGGGAAAAAATTCAAAAGACTAGGGCACAGCCCCCAATACTTCCATGGATTAGTTTTTTAATTCGATTGTATCTGTGATACGGACGTGGAAACAGCAACTCGGTTGCAAGAACGAGCAAGATAATTTCAAAATTGCTCTGGAAAATACAACTGGAAAACTTAACATGTAAATTGAATTTGCTTACAGACTGCGTGTTGAATATTCGTTAGAGAAGCAAAGAATCTGTTGATAGTGAGCCGTACGGGCAGCTCCTTGACTGGCAGGAAAAGATGGCCGAAAGCGTGTGGTTTATAACCAGCTAAATAACACCTGCTTTAGAACGAAAGCCGAGACGATCGTCATGACGACCCAACGGGTCACGGGTCGTCTAGTATTATACTAAAAGTCTGTGAACCGGTCTTGCTTGTGTCTTGCTTGTTTATTTACTTGTGTCTTGTTTATTACCTCCGCCAAGGAGGTTATGTTTTCGTCGTGTTTGTCTGTCTGTCTGTCTGTCTCTTTGTCTCTTTGTCTGTCACCAAGATAACTCAAAAAGTTATGAACCGATTTGAATGAAATTTGCAGGGATTGTTAGGTATGTTAGGAGGAACAATTGATTAACTTTTGGTGAAGATATGTCCATTCGTTTGTTTGTTTGTTTGCCTTATTTTCTCGACGCTATAACTCAAAAAGTTATGAATGGATTTTGATGAAATTAACATGAGTTTTTAGGTTTATAACAAAGAGTAAGCGACCAAATTTTCGTAATGATTTGCCTGTTCGTTCGTTCGTTTGTCACTGTTTTTAATTTTATGATTGTTAGCACAATAACTCAAAAAATAACGAATGGATCTTTATGAAATTTATAAAAGTTGTTAGTGATGCTAAAAGACATAAATTATCAAATTTTGGTGCAGATCGGTTTGTTCGTTTGTATGTTTGACTCATGTTTGTCATAACGTTTGTTAACCGTATAACTCAAAAAGTTTTGAATGGATCATCAAGAAAATTGAACAAGCTGTTAATAATATGAAAAGGCACAAATGATTAGATTTTAGAGTTTATATGAAGAAAATTATAGTTTCAGAGCCAAGTTGAATTTTTTGCTACCGTTGCTTCACTTGGCGGAGGTATGCGCTCTCAGAGTGCTCTAGTTTACTTGTGGTGTTGTTTGACACAGTTTCTTCACTATTAGACGGGGAAAAATTTGAGGGTTTAAGATTTAATTCGATTGTATCTGTGATACGGAAGTTGAACTGAGCTCAGCCCCAGCTCAGAAGAAATTCGAGATATTAGGGGGCACTGGCATTCTTTCCATGGATTAGCTCTTTAATTCGATTGTATCTGTGATACGCACAAGGAACCTGCCCCTTGGTTGCAAGAACGGGCACGATAATTTAAAAGTTGTTCTGGAAAATATAACTGGAATACGTAACATATAAATCGAATTTGCTTTCAGACTGCGTGTTGAATATTATTAGTTAGACAAGCATATAATCTGTTGACAGTGAGCCGTATGGACAGCTCCTTGACGGGCAGGAAAGGACGGCTGAATAGCGTGTAGTCAATGACCAGCTAAATAACGCCTCCTTTAGTGCGAAAGCAAAGACGATCGTGATTATTATTATGTACAGAAGTTTAAATTAATCTCCGTTTCCACGACAAAGGCGATATCGCAGAGGAAGAATGAAGGGGCACATAGTATAAAGATAGACACGTGGAACCCATGCACGAGGGTGTTCCCACACAGGATCAACGCTCATGGAAACAGCAAGTCGAGAAAGAAGAGAAAGACCAGATGGACAAAAAATCAGTTGGAATAACAGGTGGGAAGGAAGTAAAGTGGGCACGAAAGACAGACAAGACGATCTTGATGACGACCCAACGGGTCACGGGTCGTCTAGTTAGGTTATAAACATGTTAAGGCACTGTACGTTCAATACAATCACAAAAAGCTTTCTATTTGTCATACCCTTCACGATGCACTGACATTGTATTTACACTATTAAGGTGTACTGTACTATAAAAAATTAATGATTTCGATGTATGATGAGCGTCCTTCAATTTAACTTAAAGCGTGTTCGGTTAGGACATAAACTCATTGTGCTTAGCTCAAATCAAGCGGGACTAAAGGCGTGTTCGATTTGGGACCTAAATGTCGAACTAAAACCAAGTCCACTTGACTTAACTCGTCCGAAGCTATTGATAAGGAACTTTAGCTTTAGCTTCGTCGTTTTGAATAGTGTTGTAGGGGTTATAAGCGACCAGCTCAAGTTGAACAGACTGAAATCTCAATTATACAAGGTAATATTGAGCATTACCAGTCTCACATGTTGCTGAAAATGTGCCAGAAGTGGGGTAATCGATGAGTCGGCAATGCCGTTACTATACCTACCCACTGAATAAATTATTCTTTTGAATACTTGGGCAACTGGCCATTTACGGCTCCATCCGGTTATACTCAATGCACGGATTGTTAAGCAATGCACTGGTAATAAACTACACGCTGATTATAAATTTTGCACAATTTGTAGAGAGCAGGGGTCAGAACAGTACATTTCGAAGCTTGTAACGGTTGCGTCGCTACAGTTCCAAGCTTACTGTAGCGGTAGCGCCGCTACTTATTTCCTGTAGGCCTGGCATATGTGGCGCCGCTACTTGGTAGCGCTACTTTACTACCGTTACTTTACTTTTATACAAACAAAATCATACAAATGCTAATATATAAATTGATGTTAACATGCATCGATCAGGTAAACATAAGGCTAATCTTTACCCTTTCCTCTAGTAAGATTGATGCATATGAGGTGTGTTTCTTTATGGATTGACACGTCCTGAATCCAGGAATCGACCTTTTTTGGGGGATATGCTTACTTTTCGAGATGTTTGACTTTGAAGTTCTATATCCCCCTACCTAATACTAAACAAAAAGATTCGGTCAAGAAATTTTCAACGTTTTGATGCCATATTTGAGTGGAAGGACACATTTAGAGACGTTTTATATGAATGACATTTTGCTTTCAAACGCTTGGTTTTCGAGATGTTTCACTGAAGGTCCCATTGTTTTCCTGTGGGAGAAATTACTCGACGATAGCACTGTGGGTTAGGAAACCTTTTTAATATTTTTCTAAATTAGGTTAGGTCAACACAGATTAGGTTATTGTGGCCCCGTCGGGTATTTTCTCCCATAGGAAAGCAGTGGTAGCGTCGGGGTCAAATATCTCGGAAGCTGGGCGTTTGCGAAAGGAGTGTCATTCGTGTGAACCGTCTTAAAATGTCTCCTATTACCTGTGTATGGCGTCGAGATGTTGAGAATTATCGACCGAATTTTATTCCCCAGTATTAGATGGGGAACTAGAGCACTCTGAGAGCGCATACCTCCGCCAAGTACCTATGGCAACGGTAACGAAACATTCAAATTGTCTCTGAAACCATGATTTTTTTATCAGCTCCAAAACCCAAAATCGTCTGTGGCTTTTAACAGTATTAAGAATTTCTGCAATTTTGTTGCAGAACCGTGCATAACTTTTTGTGTTATGCTACTAACAAATATTAAGACAAACATAAATCAAATGTACAAGCGAACCTACCGATCTGCACCGAAATTTAATCATCTATGTTTTTAACATTACTAAAAACTCCTGTAAATTTCATCAAGATTAATTCAACAACTTTTGAGTTAAGTTGCTAACAAATATTATGGCGAACATAAGTCAAACACAACGAACCAGCCGCTCTGCACTAAAATTGAATCATTTATGTCTTTCAACATTACCACTGACTCCTGTAAGTTTCATAATGATCCAACAAATTTTTTGAGTTATTGCGCTAACACGCATAAAATGAAACACAGTGATAAAGAAATGAATGAACAAACAGATCACCACTAAATTTGGTCAGTTATTCTTCGTGATATATCTTAAACTTCCTTAAAATTGTATAAAAATCTGTCTATAACTTTTTGAGTTATGGCATTAAGAAAAATGAGGCAGATGAACTAACAAATCGATGGATTTGCACCAAAAGTTAATCATCTGTTCCTCCTAACATACCTAACAATCCCTGTAAATTTGGTGCAAATCCGTCCATAAATTGTTGAGTTATTTTGATGACAGAGAGACAGACAGAATAACACAGACAAACCCGACGCAAACATAACCTAATTCGCGAAAGTGGGCGTTTCCCAAAGAACAATTGTGACTTTTGGATTTCGGACGAGTCAATCTGTGGGGAAACACATTTCATATGCATAAATCTGACAAGGGTGGACGGAGAGCCCCCTGTCTGGATAATACCAGGTGTTGACGAGACGAGAAACTGTGAGATATATATATACCGATGATGATGAATTATAATTTAATAAAGCAATATTTTAAGACGTATAGAAGTAATAATACCTAGACCACTCGGAGAGCGCATACCTCCGCCAAGCAAGGCAACGGTAGTATAAAATTAAATGGGTTCTTAGACCATGATTTTCTTTGTATCAACAACAAGATCTAATCATTTGTGCCTTCGACAGTGTCAACAGTTTCAGCAATTTTTTTGAAGATTCGTTCATAATTACCTCCGCCAAGGAGGTTATGTTTTCGTCGTGTTTGTCTTTCTTTCTGTCTGTCTCTTTGTCTGTCACCATGATAACTCAAAAAGTTATAAACTGATTTGGATGAAATTTACAGAGATTGTTAGGTATGGTAGGAGGAACAGATGATTAACTTTTGGTGAAGATATGTTCATCCGTTTGTTTGTTTGTCTGCCTCATTTTTTTCGACGCTCTAACTCAAAAAGTTATGGATGGATTTTGATGAAATTAACATAAGTTGTTAGGTATATAACAAAGAGTAAATGACCAAATTTTGATAATGATTCGCTTGTTCGTTCGTTCGTTCGTTTGTCACTGTTTTTAATTTTATGCTTGTTAGCACAATTACTCAAAAAATAATGAATGGACCTTTATGAAATTTATAGGAGTTGTTAGTAATGTTAACAGACATAAATGATCAAATTTTGGTGCAGATCGGTTTGTTCGTTTGTATGTTTGACTCATGTTTGTCATAACGTTTGTTAACAGTATNGTTAACAGTATAACTCAAAAAGTTATATACGGATCTTCAAGAAAATTGGACAAGCTGTTAATAATATGAAAAGGCACAAATGATTGGATTTTGGAGTTTATACAAAGAAAATTATGGTTTCAGAGCCAATTTGAATTTTTTGTTACCGTTGCTTCACTTGGCGGAGGTATGCGCTCTCAGAGTGCTCTAGTTTAATGAGTTATGCTGCTAACAAATATTATGACAAATATGAGTCAAACTTACGAACCAACCGATCTGCACTAAAATTAATCATATATGTCTTCTAACATTCATAACAACTCCTATAAATTTCATAAGATCCATTCATTATTTTTGGAGTTATTGTGCTAACAAGCATAAAATCAAAAACAGTGACAGACGAACGAACAAACGGATCATTACAAAAATTTGATCATTTACTCTTTGTGATATACCTAACAACTTGTATATTTCTTAAAAATCCGTTCATAACTTTTTGAGTTACGGCATGGAGAAAAATGAGGCCGACGAACAAACAACCGGATGAACTGGTCTTCACCAAAAGTTAATTATCTGTTCCTCTCAACATACCTAACAATCCCTGAAAATTTCGTCCATATCCGTCAATAAGTTTTTGACTTATCTTGGTAGCAGACAGACAGAATAACAGACAGACAAATTTGACGAAAACATAACCTCCTTGGCGGAGGTAATAAAACAATAAGATTTAACATTTAAGTTACGTTAAGTCATACCGAATCATAATTCCTCTAATAAGGAATGAACGCGTTTGGAACGAGTATCATACGTGTTCCGTTTGTGATGCACTACAGGTTGATCGAGCAGGTCGACTACCGCAAGAGTAAAGCACAGTACACAGAAAGAAGTGAAGTACCGCTCAGTGTCGCTTGCAGAGCCAAATGATATGGTTGGCGTCGTTAGGTAACGTTTCTCACGTTTCTGCTCGCTTTAAATTGCCATAACAAAGAGATCCGCAAGTGAAGCAACTCTAATAGAAGTTGAAACTGATGCAGTTGTAAATACTGAAGAAGAACTTCAAAGTGAATCAGGCACTCAAAAGGTATTAAACAGCGCGATCCGTGGCCGTTTGTATCCAAATATTATGAGTTCATAAAGCTCAAAGAAAACAACGTAGTCTTTCGCACTCAATTTTCGTTCCAAAATTCCTACTTCTTTCTTTTTACGCATGCGAACTCAAGATTCTTCTGAAGCTCTGTTTTTCTCATATCTTACCTTTCGGGAAAGCACTCAAACTGATGAAAATAAGGTGAGTTTTCAGGACAACAACGTTAATATTAGAGTATTATACCACAAATTTACAAATGGAGCGCTAATAGTAATGCCGCTACATTGTGCGGTAGTGGTAGTGCCGCTACATTTTTTAGCTTGTTGCGGTAGCACCGCTACATGCTGCTCGTTGCGGCGGCTTCCGAGACGGCGTCTTTGGAAAAAGGCTTGCGCACAAGACCTAAGACCACTGTTAAGCAGCCTCGCCACCCAGCCCCCTTTCCCGCTCTCCCAGCCGATTTGCCAGCAACGGGGCAAACGGCTATGAATGTCCCTGTAAACGTCCCCTGTAATCTTCAGATATCATCCCCTAGTGGAGTAAAGATTGGGGATCCTAAGGGAAATGAGGGCACAATTATCACCAAATCGCTTGACACGGAAATTACTCCAACTCCAGATGCATCCGTGCAGATGTCACGTCTGGGTCCTTCACCTCTCCTAGCATTCATAGTCTCTACCCTCGTATCGAATAACCGCAATATGTCTGATGGCACTGATGCACCACAACCTACCAAAATCCGCCAAATAGACCTTGACTCATCCAATAATGAACGCTGGAATCCAGTAAGCGTCTCTAAGGGGAACTCACAGTCTCAGACACCTGTAGCGAAAAAGCGTGGCCAATTCCCAAGAACCTCAAGCATACCAACACATGAAGGGAATCGCAGTACCCGAAAGTCAGGTGCTACGAACATTCCTCCTAAGACGAATTCTTGTCAGCCCCCACAAACTAGAATAGCGAGAAGCAAGGCTAACTCTGCGGGAAACGATCTATTTTCTGCCAAATAGCTGCGGACGTAAAATAATCTGACAACTGTCAAGCCGAAATACAAAAGTCTTCCCTTGCTCACCTACAGACAGGCGCTTTCGCCGCCACTGACAGTGCATTAGCTGATCTCTCGTCCCCAATCTTTTCCCAGGAATCGGGCGCTCCAAGCGTATCAGTGGGTCGGACAAGCAATGCAAACTCAAGTGTCAAATTCTTATTTGGCAACGTTCAGAGCATAACAAACAAAATGAATGAGCTACAAGCTATGGCAGCCACTCTTGCTTATGATGTCATCGCACTCAATGCAAGATGCATCAACCCTTCAAACAAGAAGCAGAAGTTGCATTGAAAAACTACAAATTTTTCAACATTGACCGGCCTAGAGAAACTGGCAGAGGAGGGGGTTCAATCAATACATCAAGGAACACCTTAATCCCCTATGTAAAGCTTTTGCAGCAACTAAAGAACATGAATTTATCACTAAGTATGCTCGTCTCGGCATTCGACAATCGTTAAATATCATGCTCGCCTATAGGAGCCCTCGCAGTACCGCTGAAACTGATGCAGCACTTTACAACAAGATCGAAAATGCACTGAATACTCCGAATGAAACAATTCTAATGGGAGACTTCAACATCCCCAAATTGATTGGAGTACCTTGTGCAGGCAAGCCCCCATGTAGCATACTGCTCTAACTCCTCAGCCCCAACCACTTGACTCAGCACGTTAATGAACCTACGAGATACGGTAATATTTTATTTAGATTTGGTATCCTCCCCTCCTGATTGTGATATCGTTGACCTAGCCATCCTAGACCGGCTTGGAAACCGCAACATGGTTAAATTTACGCTCAAAACTGCAATGAATTCATCACTAAAGCGAGTCATCTCAAGCTGCAGACTATCGACGAGCGAATTTCCAAGGAATTGCTACTGAAATAGAAACAACTGACTTCGAAACCCCGATGAGAGACGCCAGTGTATAACAATGCCCACATATTTTAAAGACATGCATACTGAGAGCAGCTGAAGGACACATCCTAAACTAGAGTACTCGGAGAGCGCATACCGCCGCCAAGCGAGGCAACGGTACAAAAAAATTCAAATTGGCTCTGAAACCATAATTTTCTTTGTATAAACTCCAAAATCCAATCATTTGTGCCTTTTCATATTATTAACAGCTTGTCCAATTTTCTTGAAGATCCGTATATAACTTTTTGAGTTATACTGTTAACAAACGTTATGACAAACATGAGTCAAACATACAAACGAACAAACCGATCTGCACCAAAATTTGATCATTTATGTCATTTAACATTACTAACAATCCCTGTGAATTTCATTAAGATCCATTCATTATTTTTTGAGTTATTGTGCTAACAAGCATAAAATTAAAAACAATGACAAACGAGCGAACGAACAAACGGATCATTACTAAAATTTGTTCATTAATTTTTTGTTATATACCTAACAAATCATGTTGATTTCATCAAAATCCAGTGATAACTTTTTGAGTTATAGCATTGAGGTAAGTTAGGCACACAAACAAACAAATGGATGGACATATCTTCACTAAAAGTTTCTTATCTGTTTCACCTAACATACCTAACAATAGCTGTAAATTTCATCTAAATCGGTTTGAAACTTTTTGAGTTATCTTGGTGACAGACAGACATACAGACCACCAAACACGACGAAAACATAACCTCCTTGGCGAAGGTAATAAACGAGTTCGTATCAGTAACGATCCCTTTTGAATGGATCGGACAGTCAAACGTTGCATTGCTAGGCGGCAATTGAGCGTTACATAGCCTGGAAGCGCCATCCAACAGAGGAGAATAGGTCCAGTCACATGAGGGCTTGTCGGGCTGTAAAGAAAATAGTCAGAACCACAAAAAGGGAAAAGGAGGTCTCCGTAGCCGCTATGGCGAAACACAACCCAAAGGCAGTCTATAAATATGTAAATGAAAGACTACTCCAAAATGAAACCATAGGTCGGCTCAAACGACCTAACGGTGAAATCACCAATAACCTAAGAGGCAAAGCCACAATCCTGAACGACTATTTCACCTCTGTATTTACTGTTGAAAACGTTACGAATCTTCCTGAACCAGCAGCGATGCACGTCGCTTCAATTAAGACATTTGTTTTCACTTAGATCGAGATCCTTCAAGAACTTACCCACCTAAATGCGTACAAATCCACTGGCCCAGATAATGTTACTCCACGTTTACTACGGGAAATGGCTTCAGTCATCATGAAGCCACTGCTCGAAATATTCAATCGATCTCTAAGAACGGGAGAAGTTCAGCAGGATTGGACACTAGCTAATGTAATACTGATACATAAGAGGGGAGATAAGAAAAGCCCCAGCAACTATCGACCAATCAGTTTCACTTCGGTCGTCAGCAAAATCATCGAACGCCTCTTGAAAAAGCAAATCACTGATCACTTGAGGATGCATCAGCTCATATCCGACACTCAACATGGCTTCCGAAATGGAAGAAGCTGCTTGACAAACTTACTGGACTTTTTTCTCAAAAGTTACAGATATTAAAGATGAAGAAAAGGGTATAGACCTTGTGTATCTAGACTTCCAAAAGGCCTTTGATAAAGTCCCCCATCACCGGCTAATGAAAAAATTGGAAGCCCAGGGCATCCAAAGTGACTACTGTATTCATGATGGATCAAGACATGGCTTAAGGGTCGGCAGCAGCGAGTGAAGCTTGAAGGAGAGTCGAGCGCGTGGACACAGGTATCATCAGGGGTTCCACAAAGCAGCGTGTTTGGCCCACTTCTGTTCTCGATTTACATCAATGATCTCGATCTTAACAACCGTAGTAAAATCAGTAAATTTGCGGACAATACTAAACTATGTCATCCTGCCACGAAATGAGTCGAGCTCCAACAAGACCTTGACCGCCTCATGGAATGGAGCGCAACGTGGTAGATGAACTTTAATGTCAACAATTGCTCAGTAATCCAGGTAAGGCTGGTGAACCCTTCAACACCATTGAAAATGAATGGGATAGAATTGGCTACTATCACCCAACAATTTGACTTGGGAATCACTATTACAAAAAAACTACAACACAATCAGGAAGTTGACAACAGTGTGAAAATGGCAGACAGAGTGCTGGGATTCATCACCAGAAACTTTGAATACAAGTCCAAGGACATCATCGTTCCCTTGTACAAGGCATTAGTGAGGCCACACTTAGAATTTGTCGTTCAATTCTGGTTGCCACATCTCTGTTAAAATATCGATAACATGGTAAGAGTCCAACGCAGAGCAACGAAACTGATACCTCAGCTGAGAAGCAAGTCATATGAACGTCGCTTAAAAGAACTAGGTCTGATCTCTCTCGAGCAAAGACGACTCAGGGACCACTAATAGAAACATTCAAGTACTTGAATGGCTTCAACGACGTAACTATAACGGGACTCTTTGAAAGAGACCTTAATGATCGCTTGCGAAACTACGGTCAAAAACTCAAGCATGAAGCTCGAAGAACAACCTTAAATCAGCAGTTGTTTCCCTATTTTATAGTCAGCATTTGGAATAGACTCCCTTCCGACGTTGTTGGTGCGGAGTCGCTCAACTCGTTTAAAAATCGTCTTAACATACGTTGGGAGAGACTTCCTCCACAGCTAAGAACTCCTCCTCCACGAGTCGCAAGCACTTAACGGCCAAAGCTTCATAGGCTGTCTTAAGCCGACCTCTTCTCACTTCCGCTCCATCTATATTTTTAAGCTCCGCATATCCGCGGCTATCGATCACGCTTGCGCTTGCATTCATGATCATCTCCTTGGCTGTAACCCTTCTCTCACTCCTTTTTTCTTTCTTTTTTTCTCTTTCTTCTTCCATTTTTTTTCTTCTCTTGTTTCCCCAGTCTTCTTCATCCTACTAACATAATGGCATTAGCTCATAGAGGGCCGGGGCGTAGATTCCGGTGTCTCTTTGGGAATGGGCCTCTTGGTTCGTCTACTGCCGCCTATCTAATCTTATCTATATTTTTAATGTAGCGCGCCCACCTCTGACTAGAACTCATTGACAAGTTGTTAGAAAGTTGCCTGCGAGGAATTTTCGGCGAGAAATAAATGAACGAACTTCACAAAGAAGATAAGGCACAATGACAGAGGTACTTATATCGCATTTATTCAACAACAATAAAAAAAAATAGCCTGAATCCAGGAGAAAGTGCTCATAGGAATCTTTTGAAATTTCATTCATCTAGAACAAATAACTCTAAATATCCGTATACCCTGAGCAGTTAAAAAAAAAAGCTGAACATCAGTAGATCAGGATTCAAATCTGTATATTTACTAATTTTAATGCCAGAAAAATCGATAAATCAGCGATTTTTAAATAGAATGACTTCCTAATAGACTATTATATGTATACAGACTTACGCCACTGTTCTTAGTGTTTGTCAGATGTGGCCACCGTAGATTGGTATTTTCTAGAACCTATCATCGATCGAGGGGCATGTATAGTTTGTCATAGGCCGTATCACTCACAGAGTTCGAAACGGTCTGTAGTATAATTTATAGACAAATGACAGACAAGACACGTTAGTGAAAGTATTTAGATCTGCAGATATTTCTGGCAAAATACAGATATTTCGGCTCCGGTCTACAGATATTGCGTCTCGACAACCTGGCAACACTGGGTCGTCGTTCGAACGTGTAGACGCAACTTCCGGGCTTCAGCTTAATATAGGCCTAATATACAAGAGGTTACTACTCTGTATACACACATATATATAGCAATATGCTATGTGGGCCATAAATTAGGTAAGGTTGTAAAAAGCTTTGTGTTGAAATACCATAGTGATCCGACAATTCGCTTAAGAATTATCAGCGAAAAACAGTGTAACACGGCCAGTGGAAACCATCTAGGTATCTATCTATCTATCTATCTATCTATATTATACTAAAAGTCTGTGAACCGGTCTTGCTTGTTTACTTGCTTGTGTCTTGTGTCTTGTGTCTTGTGATCTTGTGTCTTGTCATCTTGTTTGACA
>LQNS02278091.1:14162826-14175193 GCA_001587735.2 Parhyale hawaiensis | reverse complement strand
GCACGATAATTTAAAAGTTGCTCTGGAAAATACAACTGGAATACGTAACATATAAATCGAAATTGCTTTCAGACTTCGTGTTGAATATTCGTTAGACAAGCATCGAATCTATTGACAGTGAGCCGTATGGGCAGCTCTTTGACGGGCATGAGAGGAAGGCCGAATAGCGTGTGGTTTATGACCAGGTAAATAACGCCTCCTCTAGTGCGAAAACAAAGACGATCGTGATGACGACCCAACGGGTCACGGGTCGTCTAGTAGTAAATAATAATAAAATTTTATAGTTCAGAGAACTAAAAAGTTCGTAGATACTGTGATACATATTTCTGTGCAACTACAGTATAAAGTTTGTAGGACATATAGGACACTCAGGGGGCCCAAATGAATGATGAAGAAAAATGTGAAATAGCCGCTTTTTAAGGTACTACGTTTTTATGACGTCACAAGCCCATTTCTCGTGGTGCACTACAGCTTGGCCCCTCCCAGTGCGGTAACCTTGTAAAGTTTCATCATCCTTGGTTTAGGACTGTCCAAGACAATACTACTGTTTTTTTTTTTTTTTTTTTTTTTGTCCAGACCAGGATTTTGCAGCACAAGAGAATAGAACAGGACCTTGACTGCGGAAGCAATTATTTTAGTGATGAAAATTGAAACTATGTATGGCCTGCGCGATAATAACTATGTGTAAAGGAGCTACTTTGTGAAACAGGAATACAATAAGAAACAGATATTAGTAAAAGTAAAGCCAAGTAGAAGCTACAAACATAATACATCTATATATACAGTGCGTTGCATCTAAAAAGTACATCGTGTCTTTTTAACAAAATTCGTGTTTCAATGTGATAGGCATATCCTTGACATATGCAGATATTAATAGGCTACATTGCATTGAATGTTATATGTAATATGATGTAGCTAATACCTATGCCTACACCTATACCTCTTAGGTAGGTCTGACGGTAAAAAAGTTAAACATACAAGCGGTTCCAGTCAACTTAGCGACCTAATAAATTATAATGACTACAGCACTCTGAAAGCGCATACCTTCCCCAAGCAAGGCAAATGTAATGAAAAGTTTAAATTGTTCTGAAACTATGATTTCCTTTGCATCAACACCAAAATCTTATCATATGTGCCTTTTGACAGTAGTAGCAGCTTCTGCTGCAGTTTTGTTGAAGTTCCATTCATAACTTTCCGAGTTATACAGCTACAAACATTCATCAAACACACTCACCGACCAACCGATCATCACCAAAATTCAATCATTCATGCATATCAGCATTAACAGTTCATTTTGATTTCTTAAAAATCTGTTCATAACTGCTTGATTATTTTGCTAACAAGCATAAAATCAAACCCAGAGACAAGTAAACAAACAAACGAATAAACAGATCATATTACAGCAGCAAATTTTGTATAATGATCAGGTTATTTATACAATGAGAATTAAGAGGTATGGAGTAACGAAGTAACAGTCGTTACTGTACCGAATAAAGGGTAACGCCCTATGCAGTTTTATGGGAGGAACAAGTGACGGTAACGCCCCGGTAATTTTATGGAAGTAACGAGTAACGGTAACGACCTCCGATATCATGTAATGGTGCCCATCACTGTATAGAACGCGTCCTCAAGCAAAATGGGGTCATATACGTTTACACAGGTCTATGTCTCTTTTATTATAGAAAACACAAACACAGACAGATATATACACTAGCAAACCATAGTATGATGATATTACGGTGATGGTAATGATTATACAAGCATATATGTGTACAAAGCTGTCTAAATAATAGATTTTACGTAATAGCAACGAAATACAGATTTCATGCAATAAGAGATTCTGTTTCTTGTACATAACAATATAAGCTGTTTGAAAAGCGAATACAATTTTCAGTAATACTCAGTATCTATCTATATTCGCTTTGATAAAATTGTTGTGCACGCAAGCCTTATCTACTATAGAATGATAATTTACATATATTAGTTCAGTGTAAGAAATACTTTTATGAACAAGCATAATGCCCTTACTAGATCAACGTCATGAGTAAGATTGATTTAATATCCATACTTCGAGTGCTCTCAGCTGCATTGCATCATGTAATGCGGCTGTTATACGACCTCAACTGACTGTGCAGGTATGGCACCTGGTTGCTAAAAGTGTGTTCTTGAGTGCATCTCCGAGTTTTGTCACCCAACGCCATCCTCGTACTTCAGTGGAATAAATCCTCTTGTGGTCACAAAAAAAAGGCCACGTAATCCTAGACTCGATTAGTAAGCCGTCTTATGTATACTCAACTTTGCGTATCAGGCGCAACAAAAAATTTACCCCTAGAAGCTGTCAGGGATCCAGTTTAAGTAAATAGAAAACTGAAGACAGCGCGAAATTAGGAGAAATATCTAAAGGAACATTCTTCGGTTGTTAAAAATCCAGTCAGATATGCATCTGCGAACAGAAGGTAGTCGTCAGGTTCAATAGCTACTATCTGCCTTATAGTAATTTCTATCATAAGACTTATAAAACTCACAATATATGTGTTTAACGTGGTAACAGTTACTGATTTAGATGAAATGTACACTTTATGAACTAAGCAGCACACTTCGTGGGCTGAAGCGATTTATTTACTTGGACTCTCATTAATTCCAGGAAGCTAAGGAGCGGAACCAAATAAGTTTAATTACAGAAAGGAACTCAGCCGTTTTCCTCTTGGCAAACCAGCCTTCTTTCCGGCGTGACTGATTTTGGTGGCACGGTTTTCCACAAAACTATATTCTACAGTCGATATAACAAATATATTAAGTGTAGGTTAGCGATGATTCTTGGCAGAAGAAAGCTAAGAAAGTATATGTTCCCCGAAGGGCTCGTAAAATTTATTTTCTCTCCTTGTTTTCTTTGTCAAGCCACAATACTGCAACCTTAATTCTAGTCGTCTCAGCCATTTCTCGTACATTACGGTACATGGCTACAACTTTCTGTTCATCCATCGCCGCCTGCACACGAGCGTACTACAATATATTTAACTTTTTGCTGCGGAATACCAGAAAAACTATTGAAAATTCCACTGTAGTACCAACTGCAATACGTATGTGCAGCCAGTCTTCAGCCTTGCCGGAAAGTTTAGCTTCATCGCCGAGGCTTTACGTTCCCTCCTTCAATTAAACCTCCTTGACTGAAACACGGCAAAAATGGGATTACCAAGTCATTTTTTTCAGTTTGGACAGCATGACGGGAAGTAGGCCACTGCTGCGCAGCCAGCACGCCGTGACATTGCAAGCGTCCAAACAGTGTGGATGCAATACACTAGAGTAAACAACAGCTTGACTCGAACTACACGAGCTTCCAAACTGAAGACCCCAGTATCTAGTCCAGAAGGCAAAGAGCGTAGCGGGAATACTCACGAGAAACTAGCATCGAAAAGTGACGTCATCAATGACGTCACATCGTCGAACGCTACAGCTGCACAGCCTATGAGTGTTTTGATTAATATCGCCGAAAAGGTGATCAGTTAGAAGTTTTAAGTCCATATACACATAAATAGATGAAGAAAACAAATATCAATTGAACAATAAGTATAATTATGAGCAGAAAATTACTCTGAGGCTGGCCGTGACTTTCACAGAATCAGAGCCAAGATCCGGGCTGGTATGGCGCCATGATTCAACTTCTTCGTTGAAGTGAAGCCTCAGTTACACTTCATATTCATTTCACACTGGTCTTCGCCAAACATTTTTGGTATAAATTTAGTATATCGTCGTATTTTTCAGCTTAATTCATTCAACCTCCCGCTCCTGACTGGCCAGTTTCTTGAGCTGCACCCATACACACTACTCTGCAAAATGGTTGTCATCAAGTACCTAAAGTTGAGCAAGAACTGTTCTTATGGTGTCTCTAGCGTCAAGAATACGAAAACACTCCATATATTATTGGTTAGGATTAAGTTTCAAACGTAGGCCTGAGTTCCTACCCTCAAATACATCGATCGACTCGTCGATGTGACGTCATACGCTGACATGCAGTCACGGCAAAGTTTTATTTTAGTCTAGGTGGGTCTTACCGGTACACTTTCTTTTCCTGATGTGGTCCGTCGACAAAATACTTAAACTGCTGAAAATTACAAGTAGGTACAAAGAGTTTCCTCTTTTAAAATACTGTATGTCCGAGGCAAAAACGTCACAGTTAATATTTTTTCTCTGCCAAGCATAATATAAAGAGCCTAGTGTCAGTTATCAAGCATGCTAAGAAAGTAAACTGCCATAGACCTCTAACTGCTCAACCTTAGTAATAAGTACAAAATTATGCTACTGTTCGGGACAAAAATGATAACGAACGGCATCAAGGCCACGTTCTCAGGTCGTGTGCATCCATCGCAGCAGAGCTTGAATCTGAATTTCCCTATATCCCCTGCACTCGTATTGTAAGTGATATTAATCGAATTGTTTCAAAACATGGAGCACGTACGAGAAGTACGGATCTACTATTTGCCGGTCGATACGAATTCTTGGCATGGGTCCAACAAAACGTCTGGATAAACTGAATGCCTTGCGAAATGCATTTCGAGAGATTTACTTTACGTTTGCATTAATTGAATGCCTCGCGAAAGGCACTTCCAGTGATTTACTTCATCACGTTTACAAAAAACGCCTCTCACTAACTTATCCGCAGCCTAAACAAAGCAGTAACAGACATCTAGTAGTTTACAGGACATCCTCGTTATCGGCTCTTGTATGAACCTCATAAAAGCTCTTCAGCTAGAACAGGAGCACCTCCTGCGGCGCGAGACGATCTCTTTGAAGGTGCGAAACCATATTTTATTGCTATATCATTTACAAATTAAAATGAATTTATTGCACAAAAATTAAGTACTATAAATTTTGTCATCACCGTATGGGTTAAGAAATTTTTAGAGGGGCCAGAAGATATTCAATATCTTCCATCAGTACCAGGCCAAGGAAAGGCTGGAAACAACTGAACCAAGGATGGATGTCCATTATCGATTTACGAGGGTAAGGCGCTCTCGAGACAAATGTTGCCGGACATTGGAATTTTATTATAAATAATCCACTATAGCCCTTGGAGGAAGTTCTTACCTGAAGAGCTCATTCGGAAGGACTACTCTAGACCAATTTTATTCGTCTTGCTCGCGAGCCATCAAAGGGAACTGTAAATTCACTTTTTCCATGTTATAGCACCGCACTGCTGTCATTTAAGTACTCCTCCATCTTTAAATTTTTACTTTAAAAACATCCTGGATGTCATGGCAAGAAATAAAGAGAAAATTGGTAGAAATGCCGCAAGTAGCAGTGCTACAGTTGGTTGTTCTAACACAAGCGACACTAGAAGCGTTATAAATTTTCAACAAAGTTAGCGCAAGCGTTATCAGCGCCAAACTTCAATCTAAAATTTCTTACATTTGTAATTTCGGTTCCGTGTACAAGGCCCCTTCTTTATTATTTTTTCCAGAAAGATCCTAACTATTGTATATAGAGCAAACGTCCCTTGCACTCTGACGATGTACGTGCACTGAAATGCAACAGTAAGTTAGGCTGCGTGTCTGCCAATTTCTTCCTGTAAGATACACAGCATAAGGGCTCGTGCTTAGGTACTTCTGGGATAGCAGTCACTTCTCTTCAGATGCTTAGGCAAATCGCTGCCATGTACAGAGCTCACACGTTGCCACGCTACCGTGCTCTTATTCCAGCGAAAAATAACGTTCTGCCCGTTACGTAGTCGCAGGAATGTTGGCAATCGATTCCTTAAAGCGGGTGCTCACTAACGCAAAAGTTGCCGAGTCCCTCAAACTAATCACTTTAGCGATCACGTTGGCGTGACTACAACTTACGGCGTTTAAATGTCCCGCTAAAACTGGATGTCATGACAACTTTACGCTAACTCAGAAATAGAAGGTACACTCCAAGCTTGACCATTGATCATTGCATACTGTAAGTGGCAGCTCATATTAAGTATTCGTTATAGTGGTATCGCAATGCGCAAATCTTGGTCGAAGCAACGTAATCGGAGGTGGAATAATGTGGCCGTGCAATTTTTGCGTCAGTGCACACCCCGTCACAACAGTGCCGGGGGACTCAGGATCCCTGCGGTGCTCCTGAACTCGGTTCTTATTAGGTTACAGGGCATTGGATCCATGCGGTTGGTTCACAAAATGGAAGCAGCTGTAGCTTAATGTCTGGTGCGAGGTGAGGGAACTGGTGGACGGCTTTAAAGGAATGAGTACGAAGGAAATGGTTAAAGAGGTTTTAAAATTCACCCACTTCGTTTGACATATTCTCGTCCGAATAATTTCAATTCATTTAGCGCTCCAATCCTCAGCGTGCAGTTGACATTTGTGCTTGCGATTAGAACTTAAAGCTCGATCTGGTGTAATGAATCGGAGGTTTACGATGGACGTTCCGGACAAGTTTACTTGCAACAGTCTGTTAAGCGAACTGCTTTGACGGCCAATATTTCGGCACATCTCTTAGATAGCCCACGGTTGTGCTTACAGAATCCAGACAAAACATTGGAATGCATTAAAGTATGACTGTAGTTCACAAGACGAACATGTGAACAGGCCTGTTGGGTTTGCACATACAGTATGTATTGCTTAGCTGCTAGATTGGAGTGAAATTGTATTGTATTCAGTAATCCGGAAATCTTGACAACATGATGGATTGTTTCACCTTTCTCATTTTTTTTTAAAGCCACGAAAAAATATTGGTACTGACACAGAGACCATGTTACTGTCAAACGGGACAGCGTCAGTGAAAGTAGATCTAATCAATCAGTAGATGTGCTATGCATCTCCCTAATACTTGCTCTTTTATTGCTGCTGTTACTTCTAGCCAGAATGTGTCAAGAGTTCCGGACAACCTTCCATGCATAAGGAGTGCGATGCATGTGGTGAGGGGTAGGCCACTTCAGAAGAGGGCTGTCACTGTTCCGTTTCTTCGTCAGACTGGAGAAGGTTCGCCTTGCCCTGGTCTCGGAGTTCGCTGATGGCTCGCTGTGAAACAAAATCAAATTATTTACCTGGGACTGAAAAATCAATCTACAGCGATATCCCTTTTGCCCTGACTTTGTTCGTGAAAAACTATACTGAGCCATTTCCCTCGCATTTATTATAAATATAAAGCTATCTGATCTGCTGAACTTTATTCTAGAGGCGCGTTGTGAGTACAATCATGCCTTAGCTGATGCGAAAGATGTCGGTCGTGACCAGAAATGGAATTTTAGGCTTGTTTTGGTTATATGCTCGTGATTACGGAGGAGGGCACTAGTCTGAGCGACGTGTGGCATTGGTTGTATTAATGGTAACCCAATGGTTACGATAGAAACACACCTTGGAAGTACTGTAGTGGCTGAAACTATTGCTTCCTAACGTCTATACGCAGGGCGCTGGAACGAGCTTAGGGCGACAGGGGCAGGGTTGGGTCAGCGCGGCACTTTTGGGGTAAGAGGGGCACCTATGGGGTATGAAATTCCTAGTTACTTTTTTAACGTTGTACTAAAACAGTGCAATGCATGCATTATTTGAATTTATGTTTTTATTGCATTTTAAAATTAAAATAAATTCAAGTTTCAACAGCTTAGGTTTCTAGAACATAGGTCTTGTCAATATTTTGTTACCTAACTAGTTTTTGGTGTAATGACATGCATTCTCTATTGGATTTAAATCTGGTGAGAGGACAGGCCAATCCAAACATGCAGCATATGATGGCGTTCGAAGAATTTCGTGACAGCGTAACAAAGGCCGCTGTGTTGGCTAGAGCATTGTTCTGTGATAAGCTGGAATTCACTGGCAAAGTATATAATGGAGAACAAAATATTTAGTGGCCGTGACCAAAAATATCTCGAAAAATATTCCACATATGGTATTTGAGTTGAGTGCTATTTACAACATTGAGAGCGCTTCGAAAGTTTAAAATGCCTCTCCTGAAAAATTGAGTTTTGTATAGTTATGACGACGTTTTCGGAAACGAGAGATATATGTCTATAACCAAATACATATGGATAAATACTGCGACTCAAATTAACTATTACGCGTATTTTCTTTCTCCTGATTGATGACCATACCCACTCACCTATACTGCATCAAAATGAATTCCGCTCATACGTAAAGAAAAACAATCTATTTACTCACAGGTAGGATTATCATCGTCCTAAATTATTAAGTAGGTTTGAAAAATTCTAACTAATAAGTACTATACAAAATACAACTTTTTTATATTGAATGTGATAAACAAATCCCAATAAATAACAGAACACAACGCATTCCATGTGTTCGTAATGCTGAGTTTAATTAAAAAACAAACTATGCCAGTTGTATGTAAAAACCTACATTCGGCAAAATAACAGCTCTGTTATTAGGAAAACACAAAGCTTCCTCAGACTTTGACGCGCAGTGCATATACTGTTGCGTATCTGGAGATTGAGTGGAATAGATTCTGAATTACTCATAGGTACAAAACGTTAAAATTTTCGATAGTTATTTTTGAAAGAAGAGAAAGGTACTCTTTTTTTTTTGGGGTACAAAGGAGTGGAACGACACTGGCTAAGTGTTTGAATTCTGACCGTAAGCAAGCATAAATGATGAAGGGTGCGGCCTTAAATCCTAGCCAAGCCAGGTATACATAGTTATTAAGAAAACCACCTGACACGTATCCCTGGATTCGTTTTGTTGTACAGAAGCGGGCACATCGTGAATGTGGCGTCGCAATTACGTTCTCGCAGCCTATGCTTGTACCACACAAATATTACTTCAGGTAGACGTCATTAAACCATAATAGTATAATTTTATTGAGACAAGTTATTTTTTCTGATAGTGCTTAATACAAAGGAATACAATTATTAATCATCCGCAAGTTAGGCTACTTATTTTTTTATTGCTGGTGAAGTTGTGCACGGGCGCATTTAGCTTATTTAAGAAAAATTATAAAATTTATAATTTACTAAAGCAAGGGAAGCCGCGAGCATCTTCTAAAAATTCAGCTGAATTTCCTTTCATCTGACAGCACCTATTCTCATCGGCAAACATGATTGTGTTGAAAAAGCTGGAATTAATGCTAAGCTTCTATTTAGGAACTATGCTCGTTCCTGCAGATCAATGGAATTTATGCCCATTGCAATTAACATTGATTAGATTTTTTATGATTAAAGGCTCCTGAATTATTTAATTTCATCCATTTTCATGCAAGTTTTATCTCTTTCTTTATCGGGGCTCAAGAAAGCCTTGATGTTAGATCAAGTATAATTTTCGGCTAACTTAACTTTGTGTATCTGCAATGAAACGCGTGAATTTAATCTAACATACTCCTCAGCACACACTTTGTAAGACCGCTGAGAAGCTTGAGGAGCCCACCAGACTTGTGTTTTCATTTTCTTAGATCATCAGGTTGTCTTGGCACATATGGAAATCTAATTACACCAACTGCTTGTTTGAGTGATGTGAGGCTCAATCACATAATTATAATGATCACATAATGGTCAAGGTTTGCATCTCCTGCTACACCCCGCTCGTATGATCGTGCCTGAGCGGCTGTGCCATGCATTACCCTGTAATAATCCAACTTTACTTCAAGCTTCTGAGATAAAAAGAACGATTGAATCAAAAAGACGCTCTTCGTGCCGGTTAGCAAGCTACGAGCTGTATATAGCGGTTCAGTAATCGTTGAAGGGCTTGAGCTGCTGTATAAGTGAAGGAAAACCACAATTTCGATGCGTGGAATGCTAGAAAAAATGCAAAAAAAAAATGTTCCCTCAGAGAAAGCAAACCACCCATCGTCATGTAATGACCCCGTTTCTCAAACGATCGTGTGCGTGTACACAAAATTATTGTTGTTCAAAGTCAATGCCATTAAGGGTATGATAGATCTGATGATTATAATAATTTTGCTGTCAATCTCTTATGTTTGCTGTGTTGATCACTTACACGAAGCGCACAGCGTCCTGAGGCTTTAAAACAGACTTAATCCTAACATCGGAGGAAGTTTGTTGATGGACCGACAGATTTACAACGACACGTTAAGGCTTCCACGGCAATTGAAGATATGATGCAGAATGATTGAAAATTTTTAAACAAACAACCGATCTTGTCCAGTGTCGCGTGCTATAACATCAGCTGCTTGTCTAAAAAATCCAGCAGTGAACGAATAAGCTTCTCCGCTAAGAAATTTTCGTGGATGAAGGCGTACACAGCTCTGTGATGGAGTCTTCATACCTCGAGTGATTTTTCATTACGTGAACACCCGAGCAGTAACGAGTGTTTATTAATTTGAGTGTTGCCCGCCAACGGAGCTCCTCAAGCACAACGGTTCCCTCTCGTTCGGTATTCAATTTTTCAGCCAGCGAACCAATTTTACAAGCGGACAAGGTCTCCGCCCAATCTGAGTAAGTAGTGATCGAAGCATGATGCAACAAATTTGTTGCACCAAAAAACGTATCAGCGGGGGTAGCGATCTGCTGTTCCTACCGACGCAACCCAGATCGCGCGACACGCCGTGCATTGCTGTCGGTCACAGGCACCACGTCCCCCGCAAAAATCGCATCGCATCGTGTGTTGCGTCAGTGGGCTCCGTCAATTTGCAATGAACGCGACCCGTGAGCGCATACCCCCGCCAAGCAGAGTTACGAAAAATTCAAATTGTGTCTGAAAGTAAGATTTCCTCTTTATCAGCTTCAAAATCTGGTCATTTGTGCCTCTTGACAGTAATAGTAGCTTCTGTAATTTTCTTAAAGATCCATTCCTAACTTTTCGAGTTACGTTGCTAAAAACATCAGGCAAACACACAAGCAAATCAGCCGATCATCACCAAAGCATTTGATCATTTACTCTTCGTTACGTACCAAACAACTCGTGTGAATTTCATAAAAATCCATTGATCTCTTTTTAAGTTATTTTGTTGACAAACATAAAATGAAACCTAGAGACAAACCAACGAACAAACAGATCATACCAAAATTTGTTTCTCTTCTCTTCGTAATATACCTAGCAATTTATATAAATTCCATAAAGTTCGTTTTAAATTTTGTAAACAAATATAACATCAAACATAAGGATAAACAAACAAATTAACCAATAGATCATCACAAGTTTAGTTATTCACTTTTCGTGATATACGTAACATGTCATATAGATTTCATAATTCCTTAAAAATCTGCTCAGAACTTTTAGAGTAATGGTACTAAGGAAAAAATAGGCAAAAAAAAACAATCCAACAAACGGTTGAATGTATCTTCAGCAAAAGGTTATCATCTATTACTTTTAACGTGCCGAACAATAATATTATTCCTGCTAATTGGTGAAGATCTGTCTTAACTTTGAGTTATATTGGTGACAGACAGACAAAATCGACAAAAACGTAACATCCTTGGTATAGGTAATTATTACCTTCACATCATTTCAGAGTTTCCATTAACATTTTTAAGGAGGGCGAGCAGGGACTCTATGGAGAAAACAGTTAACTCTCAGGCTGAGGTATCCAGTTGAATTTGAAAGATTTCTCCGTGTCACAGCTGGAACTAGAACGCCTCGTGGCGTAAGACTATCACCAGCAGTGGGGGGGGGGGCAAATTTCAACGCCGTTATTTGTGATGAACAGTTAACTCGAAAGTTTTGGCATTTTTCACATTGAGGTCAACCCGCCTGACACCCTGCAAAAAATGATCAACATTACTCAATTCCTCCCTCTTTTTCGGTGGCCAAACAAACAAAATATATAAACAAACAAATATTCCTTAATCTTTAACGAAAGCGTTTTCACCGCTCTTCGCTTTACTCGCGGATGATAAATAAAAGGGGATGTAAGACTTAGAGAAAGAAGTGAACTCAAACTCCAATTTAGATTTTTCTAGCAGCACCAGCAGCATCTGACACTTGGGGGAACTTGATTTGATTTGATTTCATTGTCTGCTAAAGAAGCGGCAGTGTTCACATATTGAGCTGATGGCCATTTCAATTCCAGTCGGTCTTTCGTGACGGTGAGCAGAAGTAACCTCACATCAAACGGTAGAAAGATTATATCCGTATTAACACCCCGATTTATCTGCGGATTCGGATGACTCGTTGCACGTTGAACTTCAGTCGCTGTTTGTTACGCATTTAGTATTAAGACTTACGAAAGAGGCATTTCTTCCCTATGGGTCATCATGAACCGCCATCGGTTGGTTTAGTTTAGGGTGACGACTCAGAAACTACAGCACGCTCACGACTCTCACCTGCAAAAGGAAGATGGTCTCGAGCAGACATAATGTCTCACT
Source organism: Parhyale hawaiensis (assembly GCA_001587735.2). NCBI lineage: Eukaryota > Metazoa > Arthropoda > Malacostraca > Amphipoda > Hyalidae > Parhyale > Parhyale hawaiensis. Next base: position 14,162,943 of record LQNS02278091.1, on the reverse strand, counting down.
CACCCTGACGTGAGCACGTCTCCTCCTGGCAGTGGTGCGTCGCCTGATGAGCCATACGATGACGGTCACGAGTACAATGCAGGCCAGCACCAGCAACACGAGGATGGTCAGCGCAAC
>LQNS02278091.1:14147030-14160799 GCA_001587735.2 Parhyale hawaiensis | reverse complement strand
ATTGGATGGTTATTATCCATTGAATGATTTCTGATATTGCTGTAATTTGGAGATTGGGAAGGTAATTGCGTTCTAAATGATATTCCTTTGTGTTGACATATTCTCACCATCAGTTGTTAGCTGCTCCTGCATCTATTTCGTTCAAAATTAATCTGACATTATTCTTCCCATCTTATAAACTACACTCATAATATCATTACAGGTTAAAAGTATATTATATGGGAGATTGACTTGACTACACCTTATAATATATATAAGTATTGCATATATCAAATTTTTCAAGCAGAATACTGAATTTTCATTAAGAAGCCTTCTGAAATGCAAAAAGCACAGGGAACTACGTTTTTTTTTCGCAAGGTGCTAATTTTATGCCGTCATCTAATACTAAGAATGACAGTCGTGTGTTTATATATTTATAAATTTATATTTTTATATATTTATTTATAGGTTTCGTGTCCGCTCTTAACGAAATAGCTCACCAAAAACTAGCTCTTTCCTTGCTGGTTTCATCAATGTATTCATCTGCTTGAAGACTGTGCCATCCTGCCAACTTCATAGATTGCACATGATGGCACTCGAACAGGATAATTATCTGATTCCGGTCTTTCTTTGGCAACTTTGAAGTCCACTCGATGTAGTTGCATACAGCTCCTCTAAACAATCTCTTCCGTCGTGATGTGTAAGACTCTCTTCTGAGATTTCCTTTCAATCCAAACTTCAGATGATACTCTCATTTTGTTATTTATCGAGGCAACTGGTAAGATATTCTTCAGCGGCCAGCAGGCGCGTAAAGACCACGATGACTTTTTCGCCAGCAAATTATTTTCTCCACATTTTGGGTTCTTCTTCGAACAGAACAAGTTTTCTCTTGAGGAGAAAATTTTCAGAGTCCGAGCTATATGCTACCCTCGAGTATCTTGGAATCGGAGCTCCGTATTTATTAGAAGCAATATCGACTGCGGGCAAAAAACATCGCTTTTTTGCGTATCACTGAAAAAAGTTTGGTGTTGTTCAGCTTTGCTCGCTCATCTGTACGGTTCCCTAATTCAAGTTGGCAGTTGCGCAGCATCCTACACAAGGAAGTTAATAAGAGCCTTACATGTACAGAAGAGAGCTCAACCGTCTACCCTATATAGTTGATAACCTGGGAAATCATGAAGTGCATGTCCCTTCAACACGCAGCACTACCCAGATAGGGAGCTCCTTTCTATAGATAGATGCAAGGCTCTGCCTTAATAACTTTGCGTTGATGCTACGAGCAGCACAAGACGGGTCTTAACAAATTCTTCGCTGTCATTATTGACTCCGCGGGCACTCTAGTTTATAATGACGGCTGGACCACTACTTGTAGTCACATTCAATTTTGCTGCAATTGACACTAATTCAAGTAAGTTTATGCCTTCCAGGTAGTGGAAACATTTCAGAGCTTCCATTGTCGAAATTTTTCTTGATGATAAAGATACTGACGATTTTTATTTACATCATTTTCGCCCAATCGATCACAATAATTAAGAAACAAACAGTTGTCGTTTTGCAGATACTCGAAATTGAGAAAATCTCTAACACCAGCCACCACTACTCTCTTGAGTGACACTATACTCACCATGTAGTCTACCACTCGCATGTTCGAGTTGTAGCCTTCGGTAGTTGCATTGGCGGTTTGGGACGATGAATCTATGACCTCACTTTTGTTTTCTTCCGACTCTGTTTCCGAAGGTATTTCTGCTACAGGCGGTTTAGTGACTGGTACGAAAGGGGTTGTGGTAGTAGGAGGTGGAGTGGTAGTGGTTGTAGTGGTAGTGGTCGTGGTGGGTTTTGGTGTAGTGGTTGTGGTGGTGGTTGTGGTGGTAGTTGTGGTGGTCGTTGTGGTAGTGGGGGTAGTAGTGGCAATAGTAGGAGGCGGAGGCGGACGCGTTTCTTCCCTGGCAGGGTCCGGTTGAACAGCAGGACGGTTAGCTAGGCCAGTTTCTTCCGATTTTTCATCGGATTTGGAGTCGCTCCCAGCAGCTTCCTGGAAATTGGTTGCTGAATGAGAACTTAGTCATACTGTGCCTTCAATACAAGAAACACGTTTAGGGTAATGTCATAAAAGTACATTATCTATTGTCTTACTACAGAGACAGAGAGTCAGAGTTTCGCAGTTGAGACAGACAGAGAGCAACTACTTATCTTCCAAACGCTTTTTCTTTAGGTCATACAGACTGAGATCAAAGATCTATTCGCTGTGTGTAATTTTCGAGTTTCAATCAAAGTCAAATGCATTGACGATATTAAGTGCCTGGTGATTGAGTCAAAACTATGTTGCAGTTGTAGATACATAACTCATGAAACTGTAACCCATCGCTACTTTTTTATAGACTTGTGGTGTCTCTTTCTTTGAGAATTCTACCGGCATCTCTAGTAAATAACCAGTAATTTGAACTTTCTGCATGAGCAATATTGAGCGGTAGAGACCACTCCCCGTGAAAATTTCAGAAATAACTGTACCAAGGTTAAGCTTAATCCCTTACTCCGTAAAATAGATTCTTTACATTACAATTCATGCCGAGATGTCTCCAAAACTTTGCCACACTCTACGCTGTTTTCCTTACAAAAGGCGCCCATGCATGGCGCCGTTCCCTTCCATGGTGCATTTGAACTACATCGTATAGCGAAAGGCAACCCAGCGAGAATTATCAGAATTTGATTCAGATATAAGGAGTCTTTATCGTATACGTTGGAGTAAAATTTGATAGATGTTCATGTCTGCATGATAAAAAATAGGACTGTTCCTCTGGATTAGTTGTAGCAATGTTGCTAAAACGGTGCAAATCTAACCGATATTTGGCAGCTGGTGCAAGATTGTCCGTTTTTTTTCATTAAGCAAATTAGAGCTCTCTAAAAACGCATTCTTCCACCAAGAATGGCAATTTTAACTAAAAGCTCAAATAGGTCCTGAAACCAGGGTTTCTTTTTCAGTATCATCAAAATGAGGCCATTTATTCCTCTTGGCATTAATTACAGTTCCTATAAATTTCTCGAAGATCCTTCAGTAACTTTTGCAGTTCTACATGTTCCAATAAACACTGAGAATTGTGTAATGACTTACACAAACAAACGATCAGATCATCATCAAACTTTGGTTATTGATGCCTTTTAACATTTCGAGTAATTCCTAAAAAATTCATTAAGATCCGATCTTAGCTTTTCGACCTATGTTTTGGTAAACATAAAAACAAACACAGATACAAACAACTTAACGTGCCGACAGATCATAGCAAATATTTGATCAGTAGTTCTCCGTAGCGTTCTCAAGAAATTACTCCAAATATTATGAAGCTCCGTTCATAACTGTTTGAGTTACGTTACCATGAAAAAACAGGCACAAGCAAATGAACAAACGGTTGGCGGATGTTCATTAGAAGTTAATCATCTGTTGCTTTTAAGATGTCTTACATTCCTTGTAAAAAAAAAGATCCGTCTGTAACTTTCTGAGTTATCTTGGTAACAGACAGAATAAAAGACGAACAAACAATTTCGACAAAAACATAACCTCCTTGGCGAAGCTCCTTAATGTTTTATATGCATTGAGATGAAGGTCCTATGATGTAGCTAGCTTAAAATTTATTCAAATGTGGATCATTGTTTGACAGAAAGTTTTAACCTTACTGCTTGAAATTTTGTGCATTTTTAATTATTAAGACGGGTTCATGCTGTTGATTGAATGAGTTTCTTCAGCTAATTATCCGAATGTTTTATTGACCTCGCGTATAAACACAGCTTTCAGTTTACCAAAAAAATGCAGTAAAATACCAGCTGCCATGTCCATTAGCTCAGTAAGTATCATCAGTAAATTTGAGTCATCTGTTTATATTTGCAGGGATGGGTAACTGACGATTCTTTGTGCATTTATACTTATGAATGGAAGCAGCCACTTATTCTGGCGCGAAAATAAGGAAACTCGTTCTGTTCAGAATCGTGTGTCAATTATAATGGACAGTAGTTTACTATAGCTATCCTAGTGTTCACATTTAGGATGAGGTTTGGGAGTCATTATAAATTAAAGTTGTTTACTTGCGACCTTCGGCATGCACAAATTATTGACTTGGCTCACTAATTTACAACAGAATTGCAGCTGATGCTACTGAAGGAACTGCACACGAGGTGTCTCCTTAGTCTGGGCACACGTATTTGAAGGGAGTTCATAATTTATAAAAGAGCAATTTAATGAGGTTAGTTACATTTGTAGCTCAGTACAGATGGGCATTGGCTAATCCATTAAAGCTTCTCTACTGGATGTATAGAATGGACCACAGGGCTATGGTTACTAAAGAGATTCGCCCCTTGTGATGGTAAGACGCGCTCCGCTCCACCCATCGCAGTCCAAATGTTACCCCACCGAGACAACAAAAAACGTGCAAAAATGCACTGTCGGGTTCAACAATCAAATGTCTCCGCCTACGCAACGCAGATCGCGCAATACACCCTGTATTGCTGTCGGTTACAGACGTACAACGTGTCTCCCTCAAAAATCGTACTGCATCGCTTGTTGTGTCGGTGGGGCCCCGGCCTTAATTATAGACCTTCGAGACTTTTTTTGTTGCGTACGTGCTGCATTTCCATTATTTTCCTATTTGCTTTGTTTCTCTTCTTCTAAATCGCCACGCTCTTCCCAGAGTATCTGCATGTTTCGTAATATTGTTTGGCATGTATACTGCAACTCCTTCTATAACTCTTTGCAGTTCCATCATCGTGGTTGTGGGGTCACACTTCAAATGGACAGAGACTATCTTGAGAACATTAACAAAGAGTAATGGTGGAGTTTCTTGCAGCATATAAGTTATAATTCACGGTAAGTATATTTACTTTTTGTACGTGGCACTCTGGAAGCGTAAACACTAAACAGCCATATTGTTTCAGTTGCAGGATGAGTCGCAGTTTGGAGATGAGAAGCCCTACTGCGTGCTTGTTATCACCACCTCGAGTAAAGTGAGAGAGGTGATAATGTTTTCGTTCAACATTTAAGTTTGTATATTTGTCTGTCCACCCAAAAAGAGGGAGAAGGACTTGAGTAATGTTCATAATTTTTTGCAGGGAGTCAAGTGGGTTAACCTAGATGTGAACAATGCCAAAACAACTAGAGTTAGCTTTAAATAAAAATTGACGGTGTTGAATGTTGTCTGCCCCAAAAAGAGGCAGAACGAGCTGAGCTATGATAATATATATATATATTTCTTTTTTCAACCAGTCAGGTGGGTTGACTGAGGTAAGAACAATGCAAATATACATGAATTAGCTGGCCATCAGAAAATACGACGTTGAATTTTGCTGTCTGTCCACCCAAAACAGGCATAAGGAATTGAATCATAAAAATATATATGTATTTTTTAGGCAGTCGAGTGGGTTGACTGAGATGTGCAAAATGCCAGAAACCAAGAGTTAGCTGGCCATAAAAAATGACGGCTTTGAATTTGTCCCCACTGCGAGTGATGGTCTTTCGTCACCAGTCGTTCTAGTTGCCTCCGCTAGGGAGGTTATGTTTTCCTCGGGGTTTGTTTGTCTGTTATTCTATTTGTCTGTTATTTTCTTTATCTGTCATTAAGATAACTCAAAAAGTTATCGATGGCTTTTGACGAATTGCATAGGGATTGTTAAGTACGTGAGGAGGAACAGATCAGTTGATCCGTTTTCCGTTTGTTTGTCTGCTTAATTTTTGTCAATGCTAAAACTCAAAAAGTTAAGGAGAGATTTTCATTAAATTTAGATGTGTTGTAAGGTTTATTACGAAGAGTGAATGACCAAATTTTTGTGATGATCTGTTGGTTCGTTCGTGTGTTTGTCGCTGTGTTTGATTTTATGCTTGTTAGCGCAATAACTCAAGAAGTTCTGAATGCATCATCATGAAATTCACAGTTGTTAGTAATGTCAAAAGACATAACGCATCTTAAGAGTATTGCCTACTACACCGCGTGCTACACTATGAACTTCACTAATTAATTTAGCGTTGCAGGTGTACTGAAATTATGATACTTTTTGTAATTTTTGTGTTACAGTTCTGCTCGTTTGGCAAAATTTTCCCTCTAGTCTTCGTTGTGGTCGGTGTCTTTCTTGACAAAATATTACGCGTATTGTGGACGCTAATACCTCCGAGGGTGATGCGCCGCATCTTAACGAAGTAACGAAGCAATACGTATTGTGATCTCCAGGTGTGTTACGAAAATAGCTGCTGAAAGATTTCGTAAGAACGAGTAGACACGAGAGTTTTACTGATGCTGAAAAAGCTACAATAGGGACAGATACGGATAATGGAATTCCTCTCGAAATGATAGCACGTTTCATCGGCCGCCATGTTGACACTGAGAAACAATATTTAGCAGAATCATCGCCTAGGCAAATTCGATCGGATCGTAGAGTGCTAAAACAGTGACTACCCGTGACCTTCGTTCTGTGAGGAGGTAATTTACTCAAGAAATTAGGACAGATCGGGAAAATTTTTTACTGCGGCTTATCTGCCAATTATGCCAAAAACGAGATATACGGGATAGAGGTAAGAACCTTAAACATCAAAAACAACCTCCACTTACTTCCCAACACAAAAAAATTACGGTTGTAATGGGCTCAAGAGCACATGAAACAAACATGAATGGCATCCTATTCACAGATGAAAGTAGGGTAACTCTTGGTAGACCTGACGGATATGGGAAAGGACGGGTTGGAAAAGGGCAAGAACGCCACTTGCGTTTTCGTCGGCAACAAGGAGGGGTATATCGTTTGGGCGAGAACAGTTGGAAATGAAGTAACTGGACCTTATCGCGTTTCTGATGAAGTAAAACTTATTTTTGTGGCTTACTGTTGGTTTCCTGAAGTAATTTTGTTCCCATGACTTGAAGACATAACATTGCAAAAGCGTCGTAAGTTGCTATATCAGCACAGCAATGCTCGGTCTCACGCTGCAAAAACAACGCAAGCTTTCTTGTCACTGATGGGCTTCAGTGATAAAAGTTTGATAGTATGGCCTCCATCTTCACCCGAATTGAACCCAGTTGAAAATTATCGGGAAATTCTATATAAGGCAGGCATTTTACGAGAATGACAAGCAAAACAAATCCAAAGAAAACTTTTAGAGAGCGAATAAGTAGATTGGAAGCAAAATCCCTTCATCTCAATGAATAGAATTAACACATTCTTCAGACAAAAAAAAATCAACTTGTTTTAAATAACAAAGGCTCCTATATGAGGTGCTATAATGCTTTTTTTCATTATTTAGTTTTGTATCATAAATGTTTTTGTCTATCAATAAACTTGATTGTCCATGTAATAATTTTTCTAAGCTTTTTCATGATTGAATTTTCGTTTAAAGTATTTTTTTTCATATTAAGCCAATACCGTGATACACCTGAATATTGAACAAGATACTGTATAGCTTATAAAATTAAATGGTTTTGAATATGATAATCATAACTGAAGATGAGCTTTAATTCAATAAATGGAATATGTCTTAGAAGTATCAGGCTTTACTAGTAAATAATGAATATTTTATGTTTAAAAGTTTTCTTAGTCTAATAGCGTGGCACGGAGTGGAAATTTAGGCGTAAGGTCGATAACACCTAGAAACACTCAGTTTGTTGGTGGAAATCTTTCAACTGTAATTTCATGAGTTCCACTCTGTGATTCCAAATTTAAAGACCGACTTGGTCCATCACGTCTCATTTTAGAGTAACCACACCCAGTTTTTTTTTTTTTTATTTGCATTTCATCAGTGCTACTCCTGTAGAACCTCCACTGGGAGCATTTTGAAACAACTCTTAAAATGCTGTCACTGCGAGAATGCCAAGTGCGAATACAAAAGAAGAAAAAATTTTTTGACGGACTAGCGGATTTCTAGTTCCTTGTCAAACATCAGGGGTAGAATAAGATTTAGGAGAAGTTCTTAAATTTTGGGCAACGGGAAAAAAAATTCTTGTCCTGTATTATAGACGTAGTTTGAGAAATAGAGGGTGCTCGAGAAAATTAACCCTTTGAGGCTTTACTCATCCCGACTTCCAGATAGGAGCGTTGGCTTCGCCATGTTTGTATCCTGTTGTAAGTTTTAAAAGTAATACGATTAACCCGCTGCACACGGGAGTCGTAAGACCTCAACGTTTCGCCCTATCCTCTCGACTTCTTTGTCACGGTCACAGCTTAGGCTGGTTAGTATTATACATTAAAAAAATTGCCGTCACTGCAGCATACTAATCCGGCAAGTGTAAATTGAATAGTTTCGAGTATTTTAAGCCTGCATCGGCGCTTATTATAAAACGATGTTTAAACACTTTGAGCGCTAGTCCCAGTGGCAGAAAGTTCTGTTTTGAAATCGTGAAACATTCCTGTATATGAAGGCGTACTGCAGACTATACTTTGACGTGGCAGGAATAAACATTTTGCGGAGTAATGTTGAGTTCTTGGAAGTCTCGCTGTCAATTGCTTAGGGTTAGATCTAGTTCTTGAAACTCGATTCAACAGGTCGAATCCATAGTAGGTACCTATTTCGAAAGCTATGAAAATGTCAAAATTCGAAATCTTATTTTCGTAAGTCAATGGAACCTCCCATAATCCTTCGGAACAATTTGTTAGCCCAAAGTCAATGGAATAGGTGGGTGGGGTGCCTATATACAGTCCAATATCATTAGCTAGGTAAAACAGGAAAAAGGAATGCTGAATGCTAGAGCTTCAAAGATGACATAATGCATTATTTTGTATGAATTGGCTCGTCAGATGACGCATGCGAGTTGGTCATCGCTGTCAATATAATTAAGGGCTCTTGACTTGGCTTTTCGAGGCACGTTCGTTTGAGCTGTGAAATTAAGCCCTCGATGCTTGATTTATTCGAAACTTCAGGGAGAAGCTTAGGCATTGCAACTTTGAACCGTTCTGCAAGTGTCACGCAGAAGCAAGCAGATTACCTTGAGTCGGCTGAGAAGTTCATTTTAAGAAGCAACCGTAAAGACATGCTCATTTGGGTGCTGAAATGAAGCCTTCTGGACTTAACTTGCCCGGAACACCATTGACTTGGTCACTGTGAAACGTATTGGCAGTGTTGAACACAACGTGATGGCGTTGCGCCGGCGGATAACTCCGTTTCACAGACAACAATAATATTGAGCTTCTGCAAGTCTCAAAGCAAACCGATCAGAGGTCAATGCTTGAAGCTCAACTCACCGGGTCGAAACCAGCGCACCTGGCTACAGCTTTGGTTAATTCAAACCTAGCGTGCTTAGTTTCAGCGTCCAATCGATCATGTACTATGTGTGCAGAAGTCTTTAGAATAATCGGTTATTATCAGGTGTCAATGCCTCAAACTCATTTCAGCAACTCGAAACCAGGGCACCAGCCTCAGATATCGGGTAAGTCAAACCTCGAAGGCTCAATCTCGGTGCACAATCGAACGTGCCGTAATTTATCTCGTCCAAATCGAGCGCTTTCTAGAATTAAGCCAAAGCCAAGTTTATGTCGGGAAATTGCTGAGCGCAGACATGGTTGTGTTTGTTTACACAGCAGACCAGTGCACAACTTTTGAGTTTTGTGTTACTCATTTTTAAAATAAATGAGAAGCATCAAACTTAATTTGTGACTTTTGTCGCTGATCTGCCTTGACTGCCAACGCTTTAGCAAAGGATTAGGTAGACGCAAAGCTGTGTGCGACGTGCGAAAATGTTAGTCGCAGTCATTTGGCTTGGCAAGAGTCTCTTCTCTATACAATAAAGTGATAATTATCTCTTCCGATATGAAGCGAGTACAACTCATGGCGGTGACACACGCTAGCCAAAAGCTGAGGAAACTCTCGCAAACGCCCACGTTTTCTCGCGCAAAAAACCGCCTCCCTATTCACACGTGAGACTATCCGTTCGTCAAAAAACTTCAGGCTCCGTTCATTTAAACGACGTTGTCATGGCTACGGACTAAACACCATGACAAAAATACATCTGAATAGCAGAAAAATACAATAGATGCTACCAAATACCTTCAGAAGTAATACTTAGTCTGATTATATGATGAAATGTCTGAAAAATAATCAACCGTTGCGGACCCGAAAGCGAACTGAACGATCTCCCCGCCGGTAGATATCTCTAGTGACGGTTTGAGGGCGTTGGCCCTAATCAAGAACCTCTGAAGGTCCCAAAATTCCAATCACGCAGCGTAAATGGACGTATCAGTCGGCTCAACATGATCGGATTGCGTCTAAGGACACGTTCGATTGGGCAGCGAAATTAAGCCTTCAAGGCTTGACTTCTCCGAAAATTCAGACAGGTGCCCTGGCTTCGGTACATTGATATAAATTTCTGGTGTTGGCCCTTAATTGATTACCTTTAACAATTCCAAGAACTTCATCTCATTTAGTCGGGTGTAACTCAATTTAGAACTGTTTCGATTGGCTGGCCATAGTCGACCTAAGCCAAGCCCACTCGTTCACAACCTGAGCCTAAGGCATCGCTGCACTCAGCAGGGACGAATTTCAGGTATAATCCATCAATCATCCACGACACGATCAGAAAAACGCAACCATGTTCCGTAAAATGGAGCTGCCAGCCGTCTCAAGCGTACTTTTTTTTCAACCTTCAACACACTTCACAATGGCAGAACAAAAACTCCTGTTTTAAGTTTCGGAGGAAGGGATTGACTTAGATCGACTTTGCGAAGCCAATTGAACGACTGAAACTCTATTTTACGGAGGAAGTTCCGGTTTTCGCAGGTTTCAGCAGTACCCTATCAAGCGTTACCGCTTGAAACTCGATTATTATTTATTATTTATCGGGAAAAAGCTATCGAACCTAGATAGCTTCTGGTCAAGTCAGGCCTATTAAGCTTAATATCACCGGCCAATCGATGATAACTTTTTTTATGGAAGGATACGGCGCGTTGCCAACCTACAGTAGGCCATGTCACCCCAAGATAAAGATTGCGTACCAATCTGCAAATTCGAGAATTCAAGTGCACATCGGTCGTGATCGGTGCGGTCACCGTAAAGGTTACACATTCATAACGTTGATGCGTCAACAACAAAATTTCCTTGGGCCCATAGGCGGCTTACTGGATGAACATATAGGGCTTCAATATATGTATATTTTTTCTTTTAATGTCGTCGCACGACATGCGTCTACCACAATGCGTGTATAGTAGAGTCCTGTTCTGCCACCGAGTTTACCCTACGGATACTACAGAGGCTTATCTTACGTCGCAGGAAACGGTTGCGTCTTGCGATAACAGGGCTGACTTTTTCACGTGTTTCATAGCGTCGGGTTGGCACACTCTCACCTACACGCGACAACTCCTCCTTGTCTTGTCGAGCACACGTAATTTTAATTGGCAATAGCAACCCAAAATGAGAAGCATTTGATGCTTTTCAGGATCAGGGATAAAAGTTTTCGTGAACTTCATTACAACTAACAATGTAGTTGAACATGGTGGAAAAATGTTAGTAATAAAGAAAGGCAACCTAAACTTAGCTATTGACACTGGACATTGGGTAAATTTTGCGATGGCCGCTGAGATTACCAAAAGTTATGGCCGACGCTGAAGGAATGTAAAGGACGTTTCGTATTATGTGCTGTCGTAGGCAACGATCTTGTTATTCTCACGTATTTCCCAAATGAAAAAAAAGAAAATACTTCAACTTCTTGGGAGTTTCATATTTTCATTAAGTCGAATCTCTCAAGGGAGAATAATGTCCGAATACTTGAACTACTATACCGCCAAAAACTGGCGAGTTCTGAAGTATCGTAGAATCAAGTATGGGAGTTAATCTGGGGTATTATAAACACATCACTCGCGAGAGCCCACGTGGATCCGAGTGACGAACAAATGATTTAAAACAACTTTCTAAACGGGAAAATCCAGATTCGAATGGGCATTCGCAATTGCCACAGGCCTGAGCAAACGCTAGCGACGTCTGACCGTGCCAACGTCAGTTACTTCTGATACGCGGAATAATTCATGTAAATAAATATAACCTCTGATCCTTGCAAACACTAGATACGTGGAAACGCTCGTTACCTTTTATCCGAGCAACCGCTATCGTTACCTCTGATTAATGTAGATATTACTTACTCTTAATCAGTAAACAAGCTAATTACCTGCAATTGATTCGCGGAAGCGACAGTTACCTCTGATTCAAGCAAAAGCCAGCTATCACTGGTTCAGGTAACCAATGTTTGCCTGTGATCCGTGAAATTGCTGGTTAGGTTAACTCTATAGTTAACATCCCCTCCACTAGACACCAATTACCTGCGAGTCCGTCCCTCCGTTGTTGCTCCACCAATTGCCAGCCGTGCCGCCAGTCTCCGGTTCGCCGCCCTCATCAGCGCCAGCGACCGACGATGTGCCATCATGGGACCCGAAGAGTTTGGAGTAGCTGGTCCGATGTGACGACACGGCGACGACTACCCCCAGGATGATGGAGGCGAGTAACAGCAGCGTTACAAACACGGCGGTGATGACCTTGCCGTGGTGTCGGGAGTGGTCAGTACGAGCGAGTGGATGATGGGCTACGGCGGGGGTGAAGTCGGCTTGCCTGAAGGAGTGGGACCGAGGCGGTCCATCTTCCTCCGTGGGGAGGCTTTCGTAAGCAGAGGACGAGGTGTGTGGAGTCATCATCTTGCTAGCAGATTCTTTGTGTTCTCGCCCCGCTGTTAAATGCCAAGGAAGGGTATATATACGGGTCCTACCGTCAAAGTTATTTCTACTTTTTGGATATGAAAACAAAAATTTTCTGAGCCTGATTCGTGAGAAACACACACGCACAATTTTCCCTTAACTCAACCGAAAGTCACCGAACACAAGCACGACGTATGATTTAATGTCATAAAAACAATCACTATGTGCAGAATAACATAGAACATTTATGTTAATGCCATAACTATGAAATTTTAGCGAAGAAAGTAAGAGAGTGTCAATAGCGAATGAAAAGGCTCTCACTTCTGCAAGAAAGGCACTTTGAAGCATCAATTTCTTGGAGTACAATACGGAATAATAAACGTTAATGTCTGTCTCTACGAAGACTCAATTAGGCCAATGAATGTCAATTATCTAGTATGTTATTGATAGCAAATGAAGAGCGCCTTCCAAGGTGGCGGCCACGTAGTGATTCCAATAGTACATATAGGTGGATTTCATTCACAACGGCTATTAGTACAATTTTTATGAATGTTCAGTGCGTAGCACAGCACACAGTGCAACATTTGCTCGTGCGAATGTTCACTACATTTTTGTTCCACCTCTGTGCCGTCTGTTTCTCGAAAATTAAACCCTATTTATTATTTATTACTGTTCACTTATTAACTCCGCCAAGGAGGATGTGTTTTTGTCGAGTTTTTCTGTTTACAGTTTGTCTGTATGAATGTTTGTCCCAAGATAACTCAAAGAGTTATGGACGGATCTTTATGAAATATACAGGAATTACTAGGCATGCTAGGAGTAACAGATGATAAATTTTTGGTGAAGAATCGTCGATCCGTTTGTTTGTTTACCTCTTTTTCTTAGCACCTTAACTAAAAAAGTAATGGGCGGATTTGTATAAAATTTACGTGAGTTGATAGGTGTATTATGAAGAGTAGATGACCAGTATTTAGAGATGATTTGTATGTTCATTTGGTTTTTTTATGTCTCATTCTATGTTTGTTCACAAAATAACTCAGAAAGTTATGAACAGATCGTTATGAAATTTGCAGGAATCGTTAAAAATGCTAAAAGACATAAATGATCAAACTTTGGGGATGATCAGTTCGTCTGTTAGTACGTTTGGCCAATGTTTGTCT
>LQNS02278091.1:14120770-14132657 GCA_001587735.2 Parhyale hawaiensis | reverse complement strand
ACACCTTTAAATATCATAGATTAAATAGTTTACTATCGGTAGCAATCTTTAGGTTCTATAGGCACGAATGTTGATGTTAGTTAGGTAGCGTTTATTCTTTTTTAGGCATTTGAGAAACTATTATTGCTCTACCATTGTACTTACACTTATTTCGTCCTTACAGATCATTGTAGTTTTATTTAGCACTGAAGATGGATTTTATATGATCCGAAACGTTTGCAACAAAAGTACAGAAATGTTTTTTATATGTAGCTTGGTGCTTCTTTTCCTACTAAGAATACGGTTTCCTAGAATCAACCAATTTCTTATAAGTGGTTGTATTAATGGTAACCCAATGGTTACGATAGCAACACACCTTGGAAGTACTGTAGTGGGCTGAAACTACTGCTTCCTAACGTCTATACGCAAGGGCGCCGGAACGAGCTGAGGGCGACAGGGGAAGGATTGGGTCAGAGGGCACTTTTGGGGTAAGAGGGACACCTATGAAGTATGAAATTCCTAGTTACTCTTTTAATGCTGTACCAAAACAGTGCAATGCATGTATTATTTGAATTTATGTTGCATTTTAGAATTAAAAGAAATTCAAGTTTCAATAGTTTAGGTTTCTAGAACATAGGTCTTGTTGTCAATATTTTATTGCCTAACTAGTTTTTGCTGTAATAACATGCATTCTCTATTGGATTTAAGTCTGGTGAGAGGACACTCCAATCCAAACACGCAACATATGATGGCGTTCGAGGAATCTCGTGTCAGCATAACAAAGGCCGCTGTGTTGGCTAGAGCATTGTTCTGTGATAAGCTGGAATTCACTGGCAAAGTATATAATGGAGAACAAAATATTTAGTCGACGTGACCAAAAATATCTCGAAAAATATTCCACATATGGTGTCTGAGTTGAGAGCTATTTACAACATTGAGAGCGCTTTGAAATTTTAAAATGCCTCTCGTGAAAAATTAAGTTTGGTATAGTTATGACGACGTTTTCGGAAACGAGAGATATATGTTTATAAACAAATACATATGGATAAATATTGAGACTCAAATTAACTATTAGGCGCATATTCTTTATCCTGATTGATGATCATACCCACTCACCTATACTGCGTTAAAATGAATTCCGCTCATACGTAAAGAAAAAAAAAAACAATCTATTTACTCACAGGTAGGATTATCATCGTCCTAAATTATTAGGTAAGTTTGAAAAATTCTAATTAATAAGTACAATACAAAATACATATTTCTTATTAAATGTGACAAACAAATCCTAATAAATAAGAGAACAGAACGTATTCCATGTGATCGTAATGCTGAGTTTAATTGAAAAACAAAACTATGCCAGTTGTATGTAAAAACCTACATTCGGCAAAATAACAGCTCTGTTATTAGGAAAACACAAAGCTTCTTCAGAATTTGACGTGCAGTGCATATACTGTTGCGTATCCGGAGATAGAGTGGAATAGATTCTGAATAACTCATAGGTACATTATTTTAAAATTTTCGATAGTTATTTTTGCAAGAAGAGAAAGGTACTCTTTTTTTTTTGTGGTACAAAGGAGTGGAACGACACTGGCTAAGTCTTGGAATTCTGACCGTAATCACGCATAAATGATGAAGGGTGCGGCCTTAAATCCTAGCCAAGCCAGGTATACATAGTTATTAAGAAAACCACCTGACACGTATCCCTGGATTCGTTTTGTTGTGCAGAAGCGGGCACATCGTGAATGTGGCGTGGCAATTACGTTCTCGCATCCTATGTTTGTACCACACAAATATTACATCAGGTAGTCTTCGACCTCCTTGTTTTATGCAGGTATATAATATTATGCATAACATTTAGGTTCAAAATTTTTTATCTAAGTATGCATTTGATATAAGTATTCTTGATCGAGAGCACGCGTATCAAGTACTTGGAAGTTTAAATTTCGAACATGAATAATGAATATTGCACGAAAGCTGGAGAATACATATATTGAGGAGTGCCTATATAGTCGTGACTGTGCTCTCGATGTACTACCGTGCACGTCATTAAATCATAATAGTATAATTTTATTGAGACAAGTTTTTTTTTCTAACAGCGCTCTTAATGCAAGTGAATACAATTATTAATCATGCGTAAGTTAGGCTACATATGTTTTTATTGCTGGTCAAGCTGTGCACGGGCGCATTTAGCTTATTTAAGAAAAATTATAAAATTTATAAATTACTAAAGCATGGAAAGCCGCGAGCATCTTCTAAAAATTCAGCTTAATTTCTTATCGTTTTAGAGCAACTTTTCTCATCGGCAAACATGATTTTGTTGAAAAAGCTGAAATTACTGCCAAGCTTCTATTTAAGAACTATGCTCGTTCCTGCAGATCAATGGAATTTATGCCCATTGCAATTACCGTTGATGAGATTTTTTTTACGTTTAAAGCCTCATCAATTGTTTTAATTCATCCATTTTCATGCAAGTTTTATCTCTTTCTTCATCGGAGCTCAAGAAAGCCTAGATGTTAGATCGAGTATAGTTTTCGGCTAACGTAACTGTGAGTATCTGCAATGAAACGCGTGAATTTAAGGTAACATGCTCTTCAGCACACGCTTTGTAAGACCGCTGAGAAGCTTGAGGACGCTACCGGACTTTTCTTTTCATTTTCTTAGGTCATAATAGATGCCTTGGCACATACGGAAATTTAATTACAACAACTGCGTGTTGGAGTGATGTGAGGCTCGATTACACATACAATGATCACATAATGGTCGAGGTTTGCAACTCCTGCTACATCCCGCTCGTTTGATCGTGCCTGAGCGGCTGTGTCAAGCATTACCCTGCCTGTAATAATCCAACTTTACTTCAAGCTTCTGAGACAAAAAGAACGATTGAATCAAAAAGACGCTCTTCGTGCCGGTTAGAAAGATACAAGCTGTATATATAGCGGTTCAGTAATCGTTGAAGGGCTTGAGCTGCTGTATAAGTGAAGGAAAACACAATTTTGATGCGTGGAATGCTAGAAAAAATGCAAAAAAAAAGTTCCCTCAGAGAAAGCAAACCACCCATTGTCATGTAATGATTCCGTTTCTCAGACGATCGTGTGCGTGTACACAAAATTGTTGTTCAAAGTCAACACCATTCAGGGTATGATAGATCTGATGATGATGATAATATTACTGATCAATCTCCTATGTTTGCTGTTTTCACTTGCACGAAGCGCAGAGCATCCTGAGGCTCTATAGCATATTTAATCACAACCTCAGAAGGAGTTTTGTTGATGGACCGATAGATTTACAGTGGCCCGTTGAGGCTTACACCGCAATGGAAAATATGATGTAGCCTGATTGAAAATCTTTAAACAAAAAACCGATCTTGTCCAGTGTAGCGTATTATAAACATCACCTGCTTGTCTACAAATATCCGGCAGGGAACTAATAAGCTTCTCCGCAAAGAAATTTTCGTGAATGAAGGCGTATACAGCTCTGTGATGGATTCTTCATACTTCGAGTGCGTTTTCATTACGTGAATACACGAGCAGTAACGAGTGTTTATTAATTTCGAGTGTTGCCGCCAACGGAGCTCCTCAAGTACTAACGACAGAAGTGCACTCAAACTTTAATTTACATTTTTGTAGCAGTACCGACAGTATCAGACACTTTGAGGAATTTATGAACGATATTCCGAAGTTTTGTGCTTCAATAAATGTCAAGTAGAATTTAGTCTCACTGAAGAATCTCTCGTAGATTCAACGGAGCTTATTTTTAAATATTATTTACGACAAAGCAGATCGTTAACGATTTCGGGTCAAGATTTGATTTCATTGTCTGCTAAAGAAGCGTCAGTGTTGACATATTGAGCGGACGGCTATTTCATTTCCAGTGGGTCTTTCGTGACAGTGAACCAAAGTAACCTCACTTAAAACAGTACAAAGATTCTATCCGTATTAACACCACGATTTATTTCGGGATTCATATGACTCGTTGCACGTTCAACTTCAGTCGCTGTTTGTTACGCATTTAGTGCCTTACGAAAGAGGCATTTCTTCCCTATGGGTCATCATGAACCGCCATCGGTTGGTTTAGTTTATGGTGACGACTCAGAAATTACAGCTCGCTCACGACTCTCACCTGCAAAGGGAAGATGGTCTCTAGCAGACATAATGTCTCACTCACCCTGACGTGAGCACGTCTCCTCCTGGCAGTGGTGCGTCGCCTGATGAGCCATACGATGACGGTCACGAGTACAATGCAGGCCAGCACCAGCAACACGAGGATGGTCAGCGCAACACTTGGCGGCATCTTCTTCTGCAGCACCACCTGAGAAAACAGCCTTGGTTGTCATTAATGAAAAAAGTCATCCGGCGTAATGGGCCTAATGGACTTAGTGCCATATGTGCCGGCAGAAAAGCCGCCTACGCAGAAGTACTTCGGTTCTGGCACATACTCCGCTCTAGAAAACAATTTAATTTCTTCTGAAATTATTTCTGTATAACTATGTGATTTCTCCAGAACTCTGTTCTAGAAAACTATATGATTTTTCCTGGTAGTCGTTCTTAAAACTGTATAAATTCTCCTGAAATTCGTTCTGGAAACTATATGATATATTCTGAAATTCACTCAAGAAAACTATGTGGTTTCAAACAAATGCATCGTCGAAAACTATATTATTATTATTTTTTTTTAAATAGTTCGTACTTCGTACGTCAGGTCTTGAGCTGAATTCATTCCAGAAACCTGTCAATAAAATGATTTTTTAATCAAATATATTTTTTTCTTTTCCGAGAGAAATATGACTGTAAAACTTGAGTACTCTGAAAGCGCATACCAACACTAACCAAGGCAACGTTAACGAAAAATTCAAATTAGTTTGAAAACATGATTTCCTCTTTTTCAATACCAGATCTTGTCATTTGTGCCGTTTGGCAGTACTAACAGCTTCTACGATTTTCTTGGAGATCTGTTGATAACGTATTTGAGTTCTGTTGCTGACAAATAATCAGGTGTAATTATATTAGTCAAACACGCAACCCCACTAACGGATCATCACCAATATTATGTCATTAAGTTTTCAACATTTTTAATAATTCATGTAAATTTCATAAAGATCCGTTCATAAATTTTCGAGTTATTTTGCTGACACACAATAAATCAAAGACGTGAGCAAATTGACCAACGAACGAACAGATCACAAAAATTTAGCCATTTACTTCTCGTGATATACCTAATAACTCTTTTGAATTTCATAAAAATCAGTCCATAACTTTTTGAGTTATGGTACTAAAAAAAGAGGCAGAAAAGAAACAAACGGTTGAACGGATCTTCACCACAAGTTAATCATCCATTACATTTAACATGCCTAACAATTTTGGTAAATTGTGTAGAGATCCGTCCATAACTTTTGAGTTATCTGGGTGATAGACAAACTCGCTAAAAACATAACCTTCTTGACGGATATATATAAGCCAATCCGTTCTAAGCCCCAAAAATATCCATCAAGCATTCAAATAAAGACATTACTTATACATAATTCCACTCAAAATAACTGTATAAATGCTACCAAATAATAAGAAACAACGCCTAATTCAGCTCACAATCCCCTGTAGTAAGAAAGACTAATGACGTACTAGGTACTATCCCATCCTCCTGCAGTCTCAACACAACCAAGTCATTATAGCAAAAACACGTTGTATGCCTTAAATATCATTTTATAGCTAATGTTGATAAGGAGCTCTGCAATAATTTCTTCAGAGAAAAATATCCCGATATGTGAGCTGCACACGGCTATGTGAAGCATTACTATATAAGAATTACGTCATTGGGATCTGCCACATACTGTATATGGTCGAAACTCTCATTATATCAGAGCCTTGTCTAATTGATGTTCAAATAGCCAGTTAGGGTGGGTCTGCAGCACCGCAAAGTACTTGATCAAATCAAAATTAAATATTGACTTCGACTTGAGTGAGTTCCGGCTTATCGTCCAAGACTAGCCCTATGCTGGAGGAACGCCATCGTGTTCCCAGGATGCCTGTCAATGCTCTAAAGCTATCAATATTGCAATTTTATTTCGTGACGCACGGTAACGTTTTACTCTAAAGTAATTACAAAGTTACCCTAATGTTAGCAGCTCCTGCATCTATTTCGTTCAAAATTAAGGTAACTGACATTATATCTTCTCATCTTATAAACTACACTCATCATATCATTACAGGTTACAGGTATATTATACGCGAGATTGACTTGACTACACCATATAATATTCGAGCAGAAGACTGAATTTTCATTTAAAAGCCCTCCGAAATCTAAATAGCACAGGGGACAACGGGGTTTTTTCGTAAGGTACTAATTTTCTGCCGTCATCTAATACTAAGAATGACTGTCGTGTGTTTATATATTTATAAATTTATATTTTATGTATTTATTTATTTATAGGTTTCGTGTCCGCTCTTAACGAAATAGCTAGCCAAAAACTAGCTCTTTTCTTGATGGTTACATCAGTGTATTCATCTGCTTGAAGACTGTGGCCGTCCAGCCAACTTCATAGATTGCAGATGATGGCACTCGAACAGTACATATATCTGATTCTGGTCTTTCTTTGCAACTTTGAAGTCCACTTGATGTAGATACACACAGCTCCTCTAAACAATCTATTCCGTCGTGATGTGTTCTCTCTTCTGAGATTTCCTTAATCCATTCTTCAGATGATACTCTCATTTTGTTATTTATCGAGGCAACTGGTAAAATATTCTTGAGCGGTCAGCAGGCGCGTAAAGACCACGATGTTTTTTTCGGCAGCAAATTATTTTCTCCACATTTGGGTTCATCTTTGAACAGAACAAGTTTTCTTTTGAGGAGAAAATTTTCAGAGTCCGAGTTATATGCCACCCTCGAGTATCTTGGATACGGAGCTCTGTATTTATTAGAAGCAATATCGACTGCGGGTAAAAAACATCTCTTTTTTCAGTATCACCGAAAAAAAGCTTTGTGTTGTTCAGCTTTGCACGCTTACCTGTACGGTTTCCTAATTCAAGTTGGCAGTTGCGCAGCATTATACACAGGGGAGTTAATAAGAGCCTTGCATGTACAGAAAGGAGCTCAACCCTCTACCCTTAATCAGTACTATATAATAATTCACGTCGTGTTTTTATTTATTTATTTATTTATTTTTATATATTTATTTATTTATTTATAACTACATTTATATCTTTCCTGTCACGCTCTATGGAAATAAGCTAGGAGAACATTCAAGTGCCAAAGACGGTATCTTGGATACGGGGGTCGCACTTGGGCGCTCCAGCTGAGGGACCTGAGCTCGGCTGAATGTTCGTGTTTGAACATGTTCAGTTGCCGAAGACCGTATCGTGGATACGGGGGTCGCACAATAAATATATCCATTTTTTTAAGCAGAATGCTGAACTTTCATTCAAGAAGCCTCTGAACAGTAGTAAGCATAGGAGACAGCGGTTGTTTTCCTGAGGTGCTGATTTTCTACCGTCATTTATAACGACGGCTCGGGCCACTAGTAGTTGATAACTTGGGAAATAATAAAATGCATGTGCATTCAACACGCGGCACTACCCAGACAGGGAGCTCCCTTCTATAGATGTAAGGCTCTGCCTTAATATCTTTGCGTTGATGCTACGAGCAACACAAGATGGGTCATCACAATTTTTTCGCTGTCATTATTGACTGCGCGGGCACTCTAGTAAATAATAAAGGCTGGACCACTAATTGTCGTCACATTCAATTTTGCTGCAAAAGACACTAATTCAAGTAAATTTATTTATGCCTTCCAGGTAGTGAAAACGTTTCAGAGCTTCCGTTGTCGAAATCTTTCTTAATGATAAAGATACTGACGGTTTTTATTTACATCATTTTCGCCCAATCGATAAAAAAAATTAAGAAACAAACAGTTATCGTTTTGCAGATACTCGAAATTGAGAAAATCTCTAACACCAGCCACCACTACTCTCTTGAGTGACACTATACTCACCATGTAGTCTACCACTCGCATGTTGGAGTTGTAGCCTTCGGTAGTTGCGTTGGCGGTTTGGGACGATGAATCTATGACCTCACTTTTGTTTTCTTCCGACTCTGTTTCCGAAGGTATTTCTGCTACAGGCGGTTTAGTGACTGGTACGAAGGGGGTTGTGGTAGTAGGAGGTGGAGTGGTAGTGGTTGTAGTGGTAGTGGTCGTGGTGGGTTTTGGTGTAGTGGTTGTGGTGGTGGTTGTGGTAGTAGTTGTGGTGGTCGTTGTGGTAGTGGGGGTAGTAGTGGCAATAGTAGGAGGCGGAGGCGGACGCGTTTCTTCCCTGGCAGGGTCCGGTTGAACAGCAGGACGGTTAGCTAGGCCAGTTTCTTCCGATTTTTCATCGGATTTGGATTCGCTCCCAGCAGCTTCCTGGAAAATGGTTACTGAATGAGAACTTAGTCATACTGTGCGCTCAATAAAAGACACACGTTCAGGGTAATGGTATAAAAGTACATTATCTACTGTCTTACTACAGAGACAGAGAGTCAGAGTTTCGCAGTTGAGACAGACAGAGAGCAACTACTTATCTTCTAAACGCTTTTTCTTTAGGTCATACAGATTGAGACCAAAGATCTATTCGCGGTGTGTAATTTTCGAGTTTCAATCAAAGTGAAATGCATTGACGATATTAAGTGCCTGGTGATTGAGTCGAAACTATGTTGCAGTTGTAGATATATAACTCATGAAACTGTAACCCATCGCTACTTTTTCATAGCCTTGTGGTGTCTCTTTTTTGAGAATTCTACCGTCATCTGTAGTAAATATATAGCCAGTAATTTGAACTTTCTGCATGAGCAATATTGATCGGTAAAGACTACTCCCTGTGAAAATTTGAGAAATAACTGTACCAAGGTTAAGCCTAATTCCTTACTCCGTAAGATGGATTCTTTACATTACAATTTATGCCGAGATGACTCCAGAACTTTGCCACACTGTACGCTGTTTTCCTTACAAAAGGCGCCTGGCACAGTTTCCCACCATGGTGCATTTGAACTACAGCGCATAGCGAAAGGCAACCCAGCGAGAACTATCAGAATTCGAATCAGATATTAGGAGTCTATCGTATACATGGGAGTAATATTTGATTAATGTTCATGTCTGCATGATACAATATAGGACTGTTCCTTAGTATTAGTTATAGCGATGTTGCTGCACCGGTGCAAATCTAAGCGAGATTTGGCAGCTGGCACATGATTGCCTGTTTTTTTTTTTTTACTAATTCATTAAGCAAATTAGAGCTCTCTGAAAACTCATCCTTCCGCCAAGAAGGGCAATTTTAATTAAAAGCTCAAATAGGTCCTGAAAACCAGGGTTTCTTTTTCAGTATCATCAATATAAGGCCATTTATTCCTCTTGGCATTAATTACAGTTCCTATAATTTTCTCGAAGATTCTTCAGTAACTTTTGCAGTTCTGTTCCGACAAACAATAAGAAAAAGGTGTTGTGACATACACAAACAAACGATCAGATCCTCATCAAACATTGGTTATTGATATCATTTAACATTTCGAGCAATTTCTAAGAATTTCATGAAGATCCGTTCATAAGATTTTGACTTATGTTTTGGCAAACATAAAAAAGCACAGAGACAAACAAATAAACAAACAGTCGGTGGATGTTCATTAGAAGTTTATCATCTGTTCCTCTTAACATGATTTACATTACTTGTAAAAAAGATCCTTCCGTAACCTTCTGAATTATCTTGGTAACAAACAGAAAAATAGACGAACAGACAATTTTCCACAAAAACATAACCTCCTTCGCGAAGCTCCTTAATCTTTTATATGCTTTGAGCTGTAAAAGCTGAGATATTTCTCTGCGCAAGGGTAGCTTCAAATTTATTTAAATGTGGATCATTGTTTGACAGAAAGTTTTAACCTTACTGCTTGGAATTTTGGGCCTTTTCAATTATCAAGACGGGTTCATGCTGTTAACTAAATGAGTTTCTTCAGCTAATTGTCCAAATGTTTTATTGACCTCGCGTATAAACACAGCTCTCAGTTTACCAGAAAATGCGGTAAAATACCAGCTGCTATGTCCATTACCTCAGTAAGAGTCTTCACTTAAGTTTGAGTCATCTCTTTATCTATGGAGACATGGGTAACTGAGGATTCTTTGTGCATTTGTACTGATGAATGGATTGAACTCTTTCACTTGACTCACTAATTTTACGACAGAATTGCAGCTGATGCTACTGAAGGAACTGTGCATGAGGCGTCTCCTCAGTTTGGGTACACGTATTTGAAGGAAGTTCCGAGTTGCAGTTGTCATACAAAGGAACAATTTAATGAAGTTAGTTACATATGTTGCTCAGTACGGGTGGGCATTGGCTAATCTCTACTGGAAGTAAAGAATGGACCACAGGGCTATGTTTACCAAAGAGATTCGCCCCTTGTGATGGTAAGACGCGCTCCGCTTCAGCCATCGCAGTCCTAATGTTACCCCTCCGACACAACAAAAGACGTGCAAAATGCAGTGTCGGGTACAACAATCAAATGTCTTCGCCTACGAAACCCAGATCGCGCAACACACCCTGTATTGCTGTCGGTTACAGACAGCGTGTCTCCAACAAAAATCGCACTGCATCGGTTCTTGCGTCGGCGGGGCCCCGGCCTTAATTAGACCTTCGAGACTTTTTTGTTACGAACGTACTGCATTTCCATTATTTTCCTATTTGCTTTGTTTTTCTTCTTCTAAATCGCCAAGCTCTTCCTAGAGTATCTGCATGTTTCCTAATGTTGTTTGGCATATATAGTGCAAATCCTTCATCTCTTTGCAGTTCCATCGTCGTACTTGTGAGGTCACACTTCAAATAGACAGAGACTATCTTGAGATCATAAACAAAAAGTAATGGTGGAGCTTCTTACAGCTTATTAGTTATGTTTCAAGGAGAGTATATTTATTTTTTATACGTGGCATTCTGGAAAAGTAAAGAGCCATATTAAAAGTTTCAGTTGCAGGATGGGTCGCAGTTTGGAGATGAGAAGCTCTATAGCGCGCTTGTTATCACCCTCGAGCGAGAAGTGAGAGAAGTGATACTGTTTTCGTTCAACATTTAAGTTTAAGTTTAAGTATTTGCATAACTCTACTTTTTATGTATTTTAAAAAATTAGGGACTGCCCTAGGATAATTAAAACATGAAGTTTATATAACATATATATGATAGAATACTTAAACAGAACAGACAAAATAATAACAGATGTCGACTAACAGATAAAAACTAATTAACGTTTCGGGAAGTTTCTCCCATCATCAGAAAATTTTTGATAAAAGCTCAAAGAATGCCTGACAATTTTATTTGAAATGACCTAAAAAATTTGGCATACGTTGACCGGGTGGGACCATAAGGGCAAATGAGCAGGGTGCGCTATGGGGTTCTTATATAAGGGTCGGACGGTAAGGGAAGTGGAGGCAACAGGGCAAGCACAGTCTGAGGACAAAGTGTCAGCCATGGGTTGTGACGAGTGGTACAGCTGTAGTCACTGTATTGAGGCTATGTTGTGTTGGATGTGCAGTATAGTGGATCTAGGGCGGAGAGAAAAGAACATGTGCAGTCTGAGGAAAAATGTCTGTCATAGGCTATAGTCTGAAAGGTGAATGAGCAGAGGTGTGGGAAGGGGCCGGGTGTCAGCTCCCATACAGTCGCCAGCTATGGAGCTCGTTAGTCGGGGATAGTGTGAAGAGGTACAGCTGAGGTCATAATGTTGAGGTTAGGTCTTGTTCTATGTATATAAAGGGATTCTAATGTTGTGAGTTAGATTAGATTAGAAGAGTCAATGATTGAGAAGTCATTTTTACTGATTGGATGGTCGTTTTGCTCAGCATGCAGGCGGGGAGCTGAATGTGAGGGTTTTGCAAGTGGTAGACCAGTTCGGCTGGATACAC
>LQNS02278091.1:14042413-14063033 GCA_001587735.2 Parhyale hawaiensis | reverse complement strand
CTCGGGTGTGACAGTAAATTTTTGTACGCATAACAGATTTTATCAGTAAAAATTGGCGGGTGCTACGGTATGAGGAATAGCAGGTGGCGTGTAGATTTTTGGGCGCTAGACAGTCAACCCCTCTGTAACTAGAAAGCTTGCTTCGTATATATCTCTTTAAATTTGGAATGAAAAAGTGCTCTGAAAAATGTACAGTGCGCACTCTTCAATATAAACAGCAATAGCTGCACATTCGAACACAAAATCTGAGTCTGCTATAGCATTGTGAGCGAACTGCCACTCTCGGCAACTTTTGGTTATCGTGTGCATTGGCTTTTAGACTTCATTGCAGCGACTAGAAACGCTCGTTTACCTATCAAAATTTTTGACGCAGTTCCCTCATATTAGAGGAAATAAAGTAGTCTCAAATAGGTAGCCGAAAATAGAATGAGGGTTTCTGGAGCAGTTGAACTAAACATCCATACCATATTTTACGTAAGACGACAGGATCCTCCATGGCCAAAGTACGAAACAGGTTATATTCTCTCAGATAGCGTGTTAAGCCCGCCCACGCTTTCAGCTGTGACGCCAGGTGGAGCGAAAGATAGCAAACCCTGCTTTCTAGTTCATGTCTGTTACTTGCTTTATATATACGGTGAGCGTGGGCTTCCATGAAGAAAAAAAGAAGGGTAATAATTTCTGCACATTCACAGTTGTGTACTATGCGATGCAAAAATCAGTTTGCTAGAAATAAGGCAACAGAATGTCAAACAAATAGGTTGACAGACGAAGAAATAAATTACAACATAGCTGCGGCTTCCGAAATTTTGATATGCCTTTTTTCGTAGTCATTACGTTATCATTTTGCATGCTAGAGCACTGCGCCGGCAAAATTTCATGCAGAAGAACATGGCTCACAAAAAAAAAAAAAATTACAGCTACATACGTGGAGTATTAAACGCTCTAAGAGTAATTGCAGAGGCGTCACAATCGGCGATGGACCATTGCATTAACACATATTAAAAATCCAAACATATTAGACTCCAAACATCGATTAAAAGCAGCATCTTTTATAACCTCTGCCTGTGTTCGATTTTCAAATCAGTAATACTATTCCTAGTTCATAAAAGATGCGAAATGTAGGGCCCAGGTTATTAATTGACATTGTTAGGTTTGGAAAATGTATTAAAATAACTTTTGTCATCCCCTCCTTGTTTCAATGTTACTCAAAAAATGAATGTTTCAAACTCGCAAGGCTGTTTTTCCGTAGTTTTAGCATTATCTCATTGGCGTCGGAAGTACAACCGATAGCGATGCCTATCTAATGCCATCACCGATGGCCCGTTCAGTCAGTTCGTCGGACCATTTCTTCCTCATAATGCTAACAGCGATAGAGAAAATGGCCATCGCCGATTGATTGAGATGATTTCCATCGGACCATTGCTATCGCCGATGGATTTTTGCGATGTTCCATTGAAACATCGTAGTTTTTCCGATGGAGATGGTCTACACACCATCGCCATTGTATAATCGGCGACGGCCATCGTGCCAGGCTTTGAGTACTTGTAATTTCAAATTTATGAACTGTAAATGTGAAAATTTCTTTTAATGCTTCTCTCATCAAAATATTACAAATTGTTAAACGGAGGAGTGTTTTTTTTTTTTTTGCTAGTTTTAGCTTCATATATTTATCATTCGATCAAAGGCGGTCTTTCAAGAAATTTAACAGTTTCCGTCGACATACTATTTTCTTTCAAGTTAACGAAGAGAAACGTTATTTTAAGGACAACTTAGCTAGACAAGTGTTCACAGCCTACATGAGAGATATCATTTCCATTTTCGTAACTTCTTTAATTACGAGACATTAGTGTTGTCTGTGGTTACATGGGAAAATTTGGAAGGAAAACTGGGCTAATATTAGTCTTATCCCCCACTTGAGCTTCAGAATTATATTGATATCTTTTGATTCGTTGAAAAATACCCGTTTAGAATATATAGGTCTTCATTTGTGGAAATTCTGTTTTGGTTTGTCAAATTTTCGTCTTTTCAGCTTCTTAATTGACTCGTCGGAGCGCGCTGCTGCTTTAGGTTAGGTTACACGCGTATGCGTAAGAGCCAAACTCGCCCTACTTTAGGCCGTACTGTCGGGTAGTTAGGCAAAAATCTCTCAGATTTCCCCTCTTTAGGCCGTACTGTCGGGTGGTTAGCATAAACCCCTTCATAATATCGAGCAGGTTAGGTAAGGCGTAGGTCTGGTTTGCCTAATTTCCACAAAAAAAAAAAATGGATGTCATTTTCGTTTTCAGCATGCCTCAATTATACAAGAAATCACTTTCTTATCCTTCAACTCGGATGAGGGATAAAACGAATATTTAGCGAAAACTGAATTACTCATAATTACTACATTGCAGTTTATCGTTTTGCTTTGGCAAAAAATGTTCAGAGTACAGAGTAGATGTTATCGGTGACAGCGACAACTTTTGCTGCTGAAATCTACTTTTTTCGCTACTCCGGGTCTTTAGGAAAACGAAAAAGTTTCAAAAAGTTCTTATTTCCGAGTAGAAAAAAGCCAGACATCAAACACCCGCTTAATGTCGTGGAAATAATGGTATAAATGAATTAGGAATACTATTGATACTTCGGCGAATGCGACGTTCTTCGCTCCACCTAACGTCATATGAGGAGATGCGCAAAACAATCCCGAAATTGTCAAGCGATGAGTTAGTTTTTTACGTAGTTCAGCCATGGAATCCACTACCGGTCCTAAAAGAAACATAGCAGAATGCACCGTCAAGCTTCAACAGTCAGCGCTACGAAACTCGTGGTGGTGACCATTTACAATCCACCAGAAGTAAGGACTGGTTGCAAGGAACTTTTCTCAAATTTTTTAAGTTTGCCAACTACAAGAATCAGATCTGTTTGAAGACTGTTTCATAACTTCTGAAGTTCTAGTAGTTCACTCCGTCATATTTCGCTGAAGCGGGAGGGAGGTCAATACAGCAATACTGCAGAGTATCTCAAACTCCTAAAACGTCTTTGCTGCCGTGAATAAAAAAGCTTTGACATAAGTCATGTTTCTAGTACTGGACTCTAAGCACACGCATTTGAAATAATAAGTGCATGTCGCTTCAAATGTGTGGTCCACCTATGCGCTAAGTCGGAATCCATGTGATTTCGGGTGCAGCGACACATGATGCGACTTAGCATTGCACTCTGTCTGTACCTTCATTGAAAGCAACGTATGAGTTGCGCATTCGGCGTAATGGACAGAAAGAAAAACGAAAAGGCACGAGTCATGAATACTAGCTGAGGTGTTGTAAGTGCAATCGGCGGAGACACAGAACTAAATTAGGCATCAAAGCGTCGTCGATAGATTAGCTACATCACGGGACTGCTCGCAATGTTTGTTGTCCTGAGTTATACCACTCATATTGGCACTGGCCGTGTTACACTGTTTTTCGCTAAGAATTCTGAAATGAATTGTCGAAACACTATGGTATTTTAACCCAAAGTCTTCTACACCCTTACGTGATTTATGCCCACCCAACATAGGGTAACATGTCTAGTACCCGTCCACTTGGCACTAAAAAACTTCCTTTGCGAAAACTAGCGGTGCTAGAGAGCCGTACAAAGGCTTACTCTGTAGGTTGACTAGTGCCGCACCATCCTTGAAAATGACTGATGAAAAAAATAGAACAGTAAAAAATGGTAGTTTTCACATTTTGTTCGAGTTGTTAGTGACAAAATGTGAGAACAACCAGGTTTCTTTTCATTTTTTCGCTCGTCCTTTTCAGGGATGCTGCGCAT
Source organism: Parhyale hawaiensis (assembly GCA_001587735.2). Classification (NCBI taxonomy): domain Eukaryota; kingdom Metazoa; phylum Arthropoda; class Malacostraca; order Amphipoda; family Hyalidae; genus Parhyale; species Parhyale hawaiensis. The sequence continues at coordinate 14,059,247 of LQNS02278091.1, read as the reverse complement.
AACTTAGCCTACAGTTCAAGCCCACCCGTGGCCTTCTACCACTGCTAGTTTTCACAGGAAGTTTTTTTTTTTAGTGGCAAGTGGACGGCTACTATCATGGTGGCCGGGTACTAAACATGTTACCCTATTGCTATACGAGTTTACAGAGGAGTTTACTCCAGAATATTAAGCTGAAGCTCGAATGTCGCGCCAATGTTTGTAAACAAAGGCAGTGTTACCAAGCCCATAACCCTACAATTTTGGAGAGCTGTCACCGGTGTTACCCAACCTGTGGCGCATTGGAGGTCTGTGTCACCTGTGCTACACCGGCCTCCAATGCGCCACAGGTTGGCTAACACCGGTGACACAGACGACCAACCCTCCAAAATTGTAGGGTTATGAGCTGGGTAAACACTACCTTCGTCTACAAACATTGACTTTGATACGTAACAATTGGTACTAAAAACTGTACGACTGTCATATATTGCTTGAATTCCTGCACTATTGCGTATTTTTTCAACTTCTTGTTCTAAAATACAGCCACAATAGGGCTCCGCCAGAAATGTTTAGGTACGAGTTTTCTGCAAATTCCGCAACACTTTTGGTGGCGCTGAGATCGCACGTCGAAGTCACCGCTACACGGGGTGACACTGTGATGGTAACACCGGCGTCTGATTGCAACACGCCCCAGAGAGTGTTATTCGGTTCTAACACATTCGGTTATCCCGAAAGCGTAGACGCGACTTTCTGGCTACAGCTTAATATACAGGAGTAAACTCCTCTGCAAACACATAGCAATATGCCATGTGGGCCATAAACTAGGTAGGGGTGTAAAAGGCTTTGTGTTGAAATACCTTTGTGATCCGACAATTCATTTAAGTATTATTAGCGAAAAACAATTTAACACGGCCAGTGCAAACCTTAGTATGAACTATGAAGTTCGGCTATTCTAACCTGTAATTAAACGGCAGTTTAAATCCACAAAATGGAGACCCAAACAACAATTGTCTGTGTGGCAGTCATAGTCATTAGATATACAGTATATGAAAGTCATTACTGTTAACCTTTTTGGTGAATTCACTGTTTAAACTTGTGCATTACGTATATGCTCTTCAATATGTTCTCAGCCAACTAACTGCTTTTTCATAGTATAATCCACGGATCATGAACAAATCAAGTAACAAATAAAAGTTTTGACTGAAAATTTGTTACCCTGAGACCCCCACAATACTTAATGGTCATATTAGAGTGTGTAGCCTTATGGCGGAAATGAGACAGCAATGAAGGTTGAGGGGTGGACGGCAAGAAAGGATAATGCTTAATTTCAGTAGAGATTCTTTAGTGGAATGAAAAATGTTGAAGCGAAATAGGTAACATCGCCACTAATTTAATTGAATTCAGGCCAGGCAGGGCTGTCTGCTACAAACGCTTTTGTTGCCATAAAATACAATGGGATAAAGTACTCTTGCAGTGCTATAAGGTAATCTTGTTAGATTGAAGCTGCGCGCCACCACGACTGCAAGGACGGATCCTCAACACACAAAAGGAGAAATGAAACGAGCGATGGGAGAAAATACTTCAATATATGACAGCCATTGCTTCGAATAAATACAATAAATCATCAATACACGAATTATTGCAAGTTTAGAACTGAAGATGTTAACGCTCCGTTACACACATGTACAGGGAAATCAAAGAACCAATTCCATTCGAGACAAATTTAGAGTTCACACTCAGAACTAAGTCGAGAGCAATGTAGGCAAGCCTAAGCTAAAGAATTTACATGTTCATAGTAATTTGTCAGTATCCTAAGGAGTCGATGGGTGAATGCACACCACCATCACAAAATTTTTAGCCATTTCTTTCCACTGCTTTTGGTCAATTTACATAAGGCAGTTCGGCATACTGGACTTACCAAACTACTTTTCCGGCAATAATGAAAATTCGCCATCTTTAAACGCGGGGTGCTCTTCCACAGGTGCAAATGCAGCTTTGCCACTTCTATAGCTGGAAAACTAATAACGGTAATAGTGCTAAGCGGACAGTTTCCAACAGTACAAGACTCGTTTGTTGAAGCACCCAAGAAAGCATTGAAAATACACTACTCACTGAGAGAGGTTGAAGAGGAAACCGCACATCAATACGCAATAGTTCAGACGACACAATTGAGAATACCGGCATACAGATGTGAGGCAATATGCAAACGGCATACTGTACATTATCTCCCTGACGCCCACTGCCCACCTGGTGACAGCAGCACCAGCGCTTTGTTTGCACGAAATGCAAGTATACCGTATATCCTGCACCTAGGAGCACGCTCCACGTACGGAGAACAAGGTTTCCAACACTTGGTCATATGTGACTTGAAAGAATATGATATGCAGGGTACACTGGGTGTTGGAGCGTTGCTCGAGAATAACATTGTTTGTCAGAGTCACATGTGCAGACACTGATCTCTACAGGGCAATGTGACCCATTCATACGCCAGAAGAATGTATATACTGTAGTGGATCACTTTTATTTCTCGAAAAGCCTAGGTCTGAAGCAACAAAAAACCTTTTGGTAGGCCAGATGCATGCCAACTTGACGCATGCGACACTAACTTTTGGCAAAAGTATTCTAATGTAAACTTTTTAATTACAAAATATATAAATCATAAAACATCTCTAAGCCTTAGGTACCTTGTTAGTTTCATGAAATTTTCGAAAATCATTACACGGGATTTCTAACCCTGCTCCGCGCATTGTGTCACGTTTTCTGACGATTCAAACAAAACGCGGCTACTACGGGAAAACGAACTTTTGTTCAGCGCCGTAGGATTAAACCAATAATATGACAGGGTTTTCGTAAGTGGGTGATATTGCTCGAGTTGGCTCTTATGACGGAAAATTGGTGCTTTGGATTCCACGATAGTGTGCATCTAGCATTTATGAACGGATCTGCACAAAACGAACAGTGGCAATTTTAGGTAATTCCACTTACTATTTTACGCTGTAGACAAAACCTTTACAGCTCGTATATTTAATTCCGGCAACCAAACGTGGCAAAAAGTTAACGAGTTTGCCAGGACTGTAAGGGAAGACTTGGCTTTTCAATAGAGCGACATAAATATTGTTCAGAACCGGCAATACTAAACAAACGCCACGCATGACTGCAATATAAAAAATATATATACGGCTCAACTAGGCAGACACAAGCTACTTTAGCGACTACTAGCATCCACAGAATAATTAAAACTGTCACTATTTCTTAGATGGAAAAAATCAAATTTTACTTTTCACGATACAGCGACAGCGCGTGAAAATATACGCCATTTCATGAACAGAATAGGGCAAATGTACAAGATCTACGAGCCTAAATAATCTCTAACATGAAGGTAACAAAATATACATCACAAACAGGTGACTATGTACAACAAAAAAGAAGAACATAATGAACAGGATCTAAGGCGCTACGAAGAGTAAACACAGCGGCTGTACATGATAAGCTTTACGTTCAGGGTAATTATGCAGTCGTCGTACAGTGGATAGTCACGGCAAGGAATTAATTGCCGGGATCCGTGTTCTCCCGTGTAGATCTGAAAGCGTTCGAGTCAGCCGTCAATGACACTTTGAATGGTTTCGTCTTCGCAGTTTTTTAGATATCTTGGAGCAGCTTGAAAGCTCCATTTTAATTTACTCGTCGCTCAAAGCCCGGGTAATGTATAATTAATTAACCCTTTACTGCCTACGGTACACATATGACATTACATGTAGTGTTATTCCTACGAAAAGTGATGTTCTATTGAGGCACTAAAGGGTTAATAATAATAGTAACTGAAAGTTAAATATCTACCATTAGTTACACGACAGCAGCAGTGACGGGGGCCCAGCACAACACTTAAGCTCAGGCGACGGATGCCGTACATGCACTGAGTTAATTACGCACGGTAACTATCGAACGTCCTGCGCTGCAACTGCATAATTACCCTAGACCATCGTTACAGCTACAAATTTAAGGATGTACATACGCATCTTTAACAGAAGAGAAGCGATCCCGTTTACTTCCCGCTAAACTAATGAAATGTTTCTCGAAAACATAGGTCTGCTTGTTCACTACCGCATATTGACATACGCTGCACCCTACAAGACAAGAGCGTTCAACTCATGCATTTAATGAAACTGTAACCAGGTTGTGTTGCTTTGCTACAAAGGTTGTACTCCTATGGAAAAAACAGCCTTGGTAGCGATCCAACATAGCCTACTGCAGATAGGGTAAACAAATTAACACAAGATACTTTACGGTGAAGTATCTGCCATCTACCGCGGCCAATTTTTAGTTTGCTGAAGTGCAATAATTTATTTGTATGGCGTAAAAACATTTTATTTAATCGACTAAAGGAAAAAGTGGAGGTAGTTTGATAATATATTCCACGAGGTGAATCAACAGTTACCTACCAAAGTAAACTATGTGACCGCTAGCTGCTTTCTCTAAACGTTGACATGAATTAAGTAATTGTTAGCTTACGAGATGATACTGTGAGAGTTGCAACCTACAACAGAAGTGACGCAATCTCCAAGTCGCTTCACAGATTCGTAGCAGTTGCAGCAGACATTTTATTAATAGAGAGCAGGTCGTCCTGAGGCTGGCGAGTTTACCTCTTCCCCAGTTTAGTCATTACAAGAAAATGAGGCTGCATAAAAATAGCCACCAACGAACGGGCTGGAGAACAAAATGAGATGAAGAACTTGTTGCAGAAATGCGGAAATTACAGCAAGCTCCGTATCAACAATGTGGCAGTTTCCCTCTCACAGACGCGCTTCGCTTCAAGACCAAAAAATCAAGCTAAGTCAGTCAACAACTTACACCAAGCGCCGGCCTATGAACAGGAATATATAGAACACGTCAAATGTAACTATGTAAGATTTGGGTGTAGTAAATAGCTATACATTGTTACTAAGTGTCTCGTTTATTCTTATTGGCGCATAGTCAATATAATATTTAGATTATCACATGTCCCACATCACCAGCGGTTGTTGTTAATGCAAGTTGTTTTGAAACGAAGCATATCTGCACCCGTAAGAGATCCGTTACTATACGGTGTGAGTGGGCTAGCATTGTTTCTCTCTATGCAGAGTTTCTAGTGTCTGGTCCTGTACTTGAGGTAAGCTAATACAGTGTTCTGTCTTCCAGCGTCTTTGACTCGCACATTGTGCACAAGATAATCTGATCCGCATAGCTTTACCTTCTCCTTACATCAATCATCAATCGTGGGTTTTCGATTCATCAACTTAGTCTCGGGCGGTCAACACAAACCTGTTACGCTCGACACAGCGAGAACCTCAATCTTGCCAATTTAGAAGCAGATTAAATTAGCTGGGTCGTAGTGCGAGAACTGAGGCGCCAGAAGCGTTAGGACTGCAAGTGCTGCAGCCCTGGACTTTCCCTGTCAGCCGGCGAGGCTCTGACTGAAGTGACGATGTCCTGGTCTTAAGAGCAGAACAAACACACCAGTGAGAGCTGGCACAAGGGCCGGCTTGTGCCTCTGATTTACAGCAAACAACGCCGAAACAAATTATCGGCTCCTTCGGAGCGTTGGTGCAGAAGAGGATCGTGGAAACACACGAAGCCGGACTTGGTAAAGAGGCGATAATGGAAAACAGAGCTGCGTGTTTCGGGCGTAGTGTCGACAAATTTTGCTCGCGTCTTCTGGAAACCGCGGTCAATTTTAAAACATTAACTCTGAAGAAAACAGTGTGACTAAAAGTGGGAACTTTGTTGATAAGATATCGGTGGCGACGCGGTATCAAGTGCCTAGCCTAGCGATGGTGCTATCGGGAAGTTAGCGAGCTTATCAGAAATGTAGGAGAAGACCACAATTCTATACAATACAGAGCGATGCCTACAGTGCACCTCACAAAATATAACAACCAGTTAGGATTATAAAATGAGCTAAGGCTCCCTGGGCACTGCATGCCGTTTCAGAAGAGAAAGAGGAAGCGACGTGCAGTATGACGAGAAACAGGAGAACTCCATGGAGGCAGGACCACCGCGCATGGGAACAGCAAGTGAAGAAGGAAAAGAAGAGCCAAAATAAGCGCAAGGAAGTACGGAACATACAGAGTAATAGCAGCGAATTTCTTAACATTAAGTTAGGTATATCTGGAAATAGATAAGGTGCTGATTCTGGACCCATAATATGCCAACTGCCACATCTAGAATATGATCTACTACAGCCTACAGCCACGCTTGAAGATAAGATTCACGATGAAGGATAGTTACTAGAGCAAGTAATCCACACGTGCCACTCGTGCAAGGTATTCGAATATAATAAATAATATTTCTCAATAATTAGCATAGGGAAGCTAAACTATAATATTCAACAGCTGATGACGTCACAGACACCACACCAGCACTACAAGATGCAGCACATCTTCCTTACTGACAACCTAAAATATTTCCTAGTGCTGGAGCTACACTGTACAATTGCACACACAACCTGATGCGAGGATATGTAGCTCGCACATCGCCGCTATATATATATTCCTAAAGTCGGTAGGTAACATAGATACGGTAGCAAAAACGACGTGCGAGTTGCCCATTTTCCCATCAAGTTGTGCTTGAGTTTGTATTGTGTGGCCCGGCAGAACCTTCACCCTAAGTGAGTCCTTGCATAGCTAACAAAATTTGCGCCGTAAGGCATTTACGGTAATTTGTTGATCTATTACTGAGGGACATAAGAAAGAAGCACGGATGCGCCTGACATGGCAGAATATCGGGCAATATATTAGTTCTTGCCAGCAAGCGATGTTTCTTTCAGTAGAGGAGAGACAAGATGTAAGTCAAGGGTTCTTCCCCTGGGAGTGGGGATATCTTAAAGGAATCTTAACACAGTGCTTCAACTTTCATGATTCCTTTTACAAAGGTTTACCAATTTAAAAAACGTGATAGCATGCCCTGAATAATTTTCAGGAGGCCAGAGGACAAGCACAGCTACAAGTTCACATCAAAACAGCTTACAACTTCAACCTTCTTTTAGATTTTGTGGTGAATTTCGCCAGTGGATGTCTATTGAAACACTAGGCCTGTCAATAGCCAGCATCCAGTAGGGTTGCACTGTTAAATTTCTAATATTTTAAAAGATGACATTATTTAGGCTCACGATATTTTATTAAAACGTAAAAAATTCACAGCAGGAAGAGTCGCGGATGCTGCGTTTTAGCCCTTAGCAGCCCACTCGTATAAGAAATAATCGTATGGAGATGAGTTGATATTCGACTCTACGTTACACATATGCACTATTATTATAGTCTATGATCACTCAGCGTATTTTCTCAACGCAAGATTCTCATGAGTGGGACAGTCATCGCTCAGCTCCTTCAGTAACATATACTCGCTAAAACATCATAACGTATGATCACGTTCGTGAGTGTAGCACGTTGCTAATAAATACACAATAGAACTCCGGAGGACCGAAGGCGCGTAACACCATCGTCTGTAATAGTACCTATAACACACACACTTTACGACCAAGCGTGAAGAGCACCGTAAACACTCGCTAGACACTTACATTGCACGTAATATATGGCAGTGCTGCTCATAGTACGCAGCACACAAAGGCTTCCTATGGGGCAACTGCTTACTTTGAGTCCGATAATAAACTTTTGTTTGGCGTAAGAGGTCTTTAAAAATCATACATGGATTACCACTTGCGTCCTGAGCCTTCTGGTCACAGAATTTGCAGTAATCCAAAGAATGGAAGCAGGGACACGCAAAACGAGGACATTACATATGGGAAGAGCAAACTAGATAAGCAGCGAAACTAGATCACCAGTGCGAATATGAATAATAAAAGGAGGTACAAAATAACAGACGTCCTGCTGGTAGAGGAATGCATAGCGACCCACGGGACGCTTCTGTAGCTGCGACAGAAGGGACGAGAGGATTATTGGCTAAGTGGCTAAGCACAGTGAGGGACCGGATCGTGGGCGCAGTTCCTAAGCTATCTTAACCCTATATTAACCACTAAGCTGTGCTGTTGCGCTACATGACTTCTACCTCCTGTTGCATTGCCATGGGCAGAAGCGCAATAGCAGGGAGGCAGCGCCGCTGAGTAACACGGCAGTGGGCGCACAGAGATGGTAGCATATTATGATGACAGCATAAGAGGACATGGGCTTACAGCAGCCTATCTGTGAGACGCTGTAGCACCTCGCTACAAAGGCCTTTTCCCGTAAGAATACAACGAGATGAAGAACACGTGCAGTACAGGAACGCAGCCTGATGGGTAACGGGGCAGGCAAGTCAGTAATCAAAAGGTTTGGTAGTACAAGTAACTTGATATCGAGTAAGCAACGGAATGAGGGATACTGTAGTCATAATTTCCATATGCACGACTGTTAAGTAGTAAAAAAAACATACGCCCAATGAAATATTCCACCCAAATAATGCTCTTAGTATAGCGCAAGTAAATTCATCCATACCGATAGTAAACTATTTGCGAGATCGATGCAGAGGTAGCACGAGTGCAGAACAATAAACTGCAACATGACGGCCTATAAACGTACTTACTGCAAGCGCTAAATCCTAAACGGTTTCCGAGTACTGCCTACGTGTTTCACGACGAAAGTAAGCATAGCTCATGTTGTGGTAAGCTGTGGTAAGCTGCCGCTGCCACAAGAATATTGGGGAATAAGGAAAAAATTTCTCACGCCTGTCCGCCAACAATCGCTGAGAAAAGTCTTCTCCCAAATCAGAACGGTTTCCCGTGCACCGGTGAAACCTGCGGTATCTTGGAAAGGCGAAGTGCAGCAACACTTTCTGAGGAATTTTGAAAGACAGCGCAACCCAACGGAGCAGTAGCGCAGCTGCGGTGAACGGAGCAGAGTGGAAGTTGTGACTGAAGATCTCAAGGCTGCCTGCTACAGAGAGTCCAGTTGCGTAAGGAAGCACTTCGCGGCCTGATTATGAGCTGTGTGAATAATAGCGGCCGCGTCTGGCAAGACGCATTTTCTCCTGTCAATACAGCTGTGTTTTTCAGCCGATCGTAAGTGGTGGTGGGCGTCAGAATTATTTTATGATTATCGTGGCTTATTATTAGCCTGTTGCAATGGCCAACAAAGTGATGCCACGTCGCACAAAAGAAGGGGCAATTGCTGTGGCTACAGAGAAACGTGGGAAAACACGCACAAGGGTGTGCACCCACACATAATCAACGCGCACGGGTGTAGTATGTTGGGAAGGAAAAAAAAGAGCAGTGCACGGCATCAACTGTAGCAGCAGGGCGTCAGAGAAGAGTGTTAACAATGGTTAACTCCGGAGCCCGACTGTATGACACGACAGTGTGCAATTGCGTTGGTGGTTCAGTCGCAGTTAATTGCCCAGCAGCAGCAGCAAATAGCTAAAGAGAAGCAAGGGGCAGCTGTACACATCACGCATTGCATGAAACAACACAGGGTGCTGCCTCGGGACCGGTTACCACACGAGTCGAGGCCAAGTCAGATCTTGCGTAGGTACCTACTTCCCTTAACTATCAGAACCATGGCTGGGACACTTTGTCCCACTGTATTGCATTACTACGGAAAAAAAGTTTCGTAACGAGATGGCACAGCCTGATTACAGTAAGGCTAACACATCAGCTGCATGGGTATGTGTGACTGAAGTCATGACAAAATCAGTCTACACTTGCATAGATTTCGTTAGCAGCCAGCTAGAGAGCAAAGAAAAGAGTGGTGGCGTCTCTCAGCGTTGAGGTTAGTAAGGTGGCCGGAAAGAAGTGTGTCGTGTCCAGAGTTGAGTCATGTTGCGGATAATCGAAGACCAAGCATTTGGGGTGCACCAAATGAAGTGTATGACGTAGGCTGGGATAGTTTAGCACGTAGCTACCATATAAGTGTTCAGTTATTAGCACATGATACAAATCCAACAACTAACAACAGACCTGACGCTCCACACGAGAAGTCATTACAGCAGCGACTCCACGGTGCTTGGAAAGTCATGAAGTAGCTTCATTTTCACCGAAACACATGACACGCATGCAAATTAATATCATAATATTGAGGGTTCTCTGGCAGAAATTTACTCAAGCGGTGAAGAGAAAGAGCTCGTATCGCCCACAAACACAGGGTAGGGATAATAACGCATTTGAGAACTACAGAGGAGACGCACGCTATGACCAGCAAATGATTCTTTAGGTTAGCAATAACTTTTTGTACATGAAGGTCACTAGTCTACAAGCCTGCACTGTGGAGCCAGTAACATGACAAATAACTTGATTTTATTCGCAAATTGGCATTGGCGATACGCACTAGGATATAGGCGGGTTTCCTAACAGTTAAATTCATTAAGCTTTAGCTAGCCTTATTTGTATAATCGCTACAGGTAGGTAGATTTCAATAAGCTACATTTAGTTACACCATGAATAATAGAGTAATTTAGCAGAGTACAGGGAAAGGCATGTTTGTGTAAGCTATACCTTACTCTTATTTGCACATATTCTATATAGCTATTATCATGTGGTCACTTCGCATACATCACCTAAACAGATCATTACGTTAGAGGGCGCGCGTGAGCGACAACAACATACAGCACCATTACAATGTTAGGTCAAGTTCTCGCACGTTCTTTCAACAGATCTTCTCTTGACAAGTATATACCTTGACTTCGCAATATTAACTATGGGCCCATCATCAGGGCAGTCCATTTATTTTGATTAGTTCGTAAGGCATCGTAATTGTGGATGAAACCAAGCTTTCTTTGTCACAGTGATCTTCACCTCTCCATCCGACACGCACCACTTCAATGATTCCTAGGCATCAGTAGCTCTCAAGAATTCCAAATAATCTCTGAAGCATCCAAAAGTAATGCCGATGCGCCGAAACCAAAACACATTTACTAATGTAGACGGTAAATGATGTCTGATTGTAATGTTCTAGCAGCACGGATGACCAACATGAGTGCTATAATGTGCGCGGAATCCCGAGACGTACGACATTGCTCTTCTTCTTACTACAAGCGACAACTACGCGAACAATCGGGGGGGGGGGCAATGTCTAAAACGGAGAAATGAGAATATGTAGAGGTAGGTCATAACAATGACAATTGTAGTAATGCTTCACCAAACATTATTATATTGAGTAGTTTAAGACTCCGTCTCCACAACAATGGCGATCTAACACAGGAAGAAGCAAGGGATATATAGTATGACGATAGGAATATGGAGAACCCGTGCACGAAGTTCACCAAACATAATACCATGGAGATTAGGGGTTCTAACATGGGATGAGGATTAAAAATAATTTGAAATTTAAAACGTGTTGCAACTTCACTAAAATGCTAAATGATTCGATTCGGAAGCAAGGGTTCCTAGGTTTTTGAGGTGTTGCTTTACGTTGCAAGATTCACAGCCCACAGCTGTACCAAATGTTCCGTCCAGCTACGGGCAGAATAATTTAAGAGCAGCGTCACTAAAAATGTTTCCTTTGCACACGATCTTCGTCAAAAGTTTACTTGAAGCAACAATACCAATCACCACCATTTGTGTTGGATATCTCCTGCCTCTTGCATAACCTGCCGCGAGCGGATAGCTACAAAACCTGGAGGGAGCAGGCGGTAGGCAACAGAATCTCCGCTACGAGACGTTGGCGAACAGTTCCTGGTTTTGAACAACATAACAAATAAGAGCATAAAAAGTTTCATGCAACAGAGTGCAGTCTCAAGTGCACGGAAATATTGCAGCGATTCTGCAAATCTTCCACGGTCTCTAGAGGAGCAGAAAGAGAAGTATAGAGACCCTACCTAACTCTATACGCTAACCTCGTCTGCACGAACTGCGGCTAGTTGCAACACCTCTTGCGAAATGACTATCGGCACACAGCCCCTGGGTGAGTGATGCCCAGGCATATCTATTCTCCCGAAAAAAGGGCCAGCCAGAATACACCCCTGAGGGTCTCGCAGTCGAGTAGATTAGCTGTTTAAGCGCAGGTCCTCCGGTAATGGGCGATGAGCAATTATCGTTCGTAGCATAACTTCACTTCGCTATGAATTACCGCTGCAGTTTTTTTTTTCGCTGAAAAGGAAGGTAAGATCTGTCAGATGTCCAAACCCACCAGCCAGGACCCACGAATTGCTGACTCTCGATGTGGACATGAAAACCTAATATACAGCGGCGTAATTAATAGGCACCGACCGTACCTACCGTGCATTACAGAAATGGAACAAAGGTCGAGTCAAAGGAACAACTCCGCGCCTTCTTGTAGGGAGCGCAGTAAACATTCAGTGCTGTTAATGAAGAAATTTCACTGGTAGATTTTCTCAATAACCCATAAAACTACAGCACAAGTAACGAGAACTTCAGGCTTGAGGAATAAACGAGTTGCGTGGCCAATAGTCAGCACTGATATGTAATTATTTTTCATCGGATCCAGCTGAACAGCAGAGTAGACCTATCATAATGGGGAGCTTGATTAAGGAAAAGTCATAATGGGAAGCGTAATTAAGAAAAACGTTCTGCCTTGTGTGATGGATAATTAGGTACCACTGTTATCACGAGCGAATTCTAGTGCACGGACAAGTCACAAGGTCAGCCACTAGTGACAGATCATTAGTTACGAATAATGCGGTAACTGCAGAGGAGATCGGCTCGCGACATACGTCAACATCAAGCACAGTTTGTTCAGAAGACCGCGAAGATGAAGAGGAGCTGTCTATCTCTTCACTGCAGGCAACGGAGCACGACGGCAATAAGAAGCATGCACAGCAGGCTTCTGAAGAAAGGGTGACAGCGGCCGACATAAGAGGTGGCACCGCTACTGAACAGAAGCGCAACAAGGAGCCTACCGTGACAGCAGCACGCTACGATAGCTACAACACTAGTGTAACAACATCCACGCGACGGATCAGAGCGGCTCGGACCGCTCCCTTCACACGAGCTGATGGGCGCTGACACCAGTTGGTCTAACAAGGCCGCGCTGCGTCAAGCCTTCGAACCTCTTGTAGGTGTAATTGATAAATACCCAGTCCTTGTAGCCCGCCTCGCCCTCCTTGACAGGGGGCGACGCCGGCAGCTTGAGGTCCACGTCAGGGAAGTCGTCGAAGTTGCTGGTGTCGTCAATAGACTTGACCTGTACAGGGATGGCTGCCGGCCGCTCTCGGGTGTGCTCCCAGTCCACGCCCTGCCCGTCAGACGGTACAAGTCAGACACAAGCACCACTGTTCTGTATGGCAGTAGCGAGCGCACTGCTGCTGTAGTAAAGCCATATCATTAATAGAAAATTCCGACTCCGGCTCTTGCGTCCAGCTGCAGTGCAGCTTCTAGTAACCTTTACTTCAGATTCCTTAACCGTTGTCCTTCTGGTGTTCCTCAAATGGAACATGCGTTTTATGCAAGAATAGCATGTTCCATGTATCTAGGATACGGAACACTGGAAGGCGAAGGTTAATAAGCTAAGACCGCTAGAAAAGCAATAAACTTGCGTCATTCTGACTCCGACTCCTGAGACCAGACGACATATCACTCCTTGCAAAAAAAAAAAAACTAACGTATCTATTTTAAGGTTTCTTGGTACATGAGATGCATCTGACGTTTTTCTCGTTTTCAAAATGAGTACGGTATTATGGATGTGAGTGCTGGTTACTTACCTACCAATATAACAAATGTTAGCTACTAACTTACAACAGAGGGAAGATCTAGAAACGAACTTACACAACATGCACATAAAAATCTGTGAAGTGATCATAGAATTTTCAGGACTTTAAATGAATTTCAACCCCCGTTTAATTGATAGACACATTTTAACTGTTGCACTGAATGGTTCACTGTTAATTCATTGCGGGTAAATTCATCGACTTTTGATAAATATCTATACAGAATATTCAATTTATCAAATAGTAAGTAAATTCATCGAATGGCAAATTCATTGAACGGTATTGCATTGCATAGGAAATTATTTGAATGACAAATTTTTCGAACGGTAAATTCATTGAATGGTAGATGCAGCATATGTTAAATGTAACAAATGGGAAAGTCATGGAAAGGCAAATAAATTGAAAGGTAAATTCTGTGAATGGTTAATTCGAGTAGAAATGAAATGGAACGGTAACGGTAAGGAACGACTGTACTCGCTCATAGCTGAATGAGAGCAACTGGAGCGAGTGCTACACGCACTTCTTATTCTTTTAAGCGCGTATTCCAGGGGCCCTCCATCCGGCTGCTCTCGTTCAGTTTTGCGTGAAGTCAGCTCGCTTAAATGAAAGTGAACAGTTACCATTCTGTGAGATTATCATTACTTACTATTCAATGAATTTGCTGTTTGGCGAATAAACCTTTGATGAATTTATCAGCGATTAATTAAGACTCCGTCACTGCAGACCAGCAGGAGTGTAATTTCTCAATACTCCAAGAATCCCTTCTTATTGGTCATTTTGGGCGGACGCAAGGTTGGAGCCTCACTACTGCTCAGGGTTCGGCACCCCAACATGACACCCAACTCTTTTGTGGACAATTTAAATGCATGGCATGGGTGCGAAAGCTTTTAAAATTCAACGGTAGGGTAAGATTCCCTCAAATGAGGAAATTTCCTACCATAGACCACACCATACATTGGCTGGACACTGGCCCCTACGGCAGATTTCGGTCCCGCAATTGGGTCTGACTGCACGGTGCCGCAGGCGCATTTTTATATGTTCTCCCATTACTTTTTCATACTTTGTTTAGGCTATATGACTTAACTCTTTTTCTTTTAGTAATGACTGGTAAACCTGTACATATTTCTAAAATTTCTATAAGCAACAAATTCACAAAAATATCAATGCTTGAAGTGCAATTATGTAGAGCAACTGTTTATGACATCCTTTGATATTTGTAGTAAAGTAAAATTATATCGTAATAGTAAAATAAACAGTGTCATATAGTAGAACAAAAGCTTCTTAAATTCGTAGTATGCTCGATTCGTCATGAAATGCCAAAAGTAAACAGCTGATGAAAATGTTGATGAAATTTATTACATAGCAATACGGACTAAGCGAGAAAATCAGAACAGACTGCAGAGTTGAAAGGTGAGTTGGTGTAGCTTGAAGCCATGAAATGATGGAGCCCGGATAGCAGTGAAGTGATGAAGCACTGGCCGCCAGGAAGTGATCTAGCATTGGAAGCAGTGAAGTGATCTAGCATTGGAAGCGGCCAAATGATATGGCATTGGCGGCCGTGAAGTGATCTGAATCATGAAGCACTGGGCGCCAGGAAGTGATGTAGTATTGACAGTAGTGAAGTGATTCAGCATTGACAGCAGTGAAGTAACATCGCATAGGCAACCGTGAAGTGATGTAGCTTTGACAGCTGTTAAGTGATAGTTATATCATTGGCCGCCCTAAAGTGATGCAATGTAGGCCACAGTGAAGTGAGTTAACTACGGCAACCATGATGTGTTTCAATTTAGGCAACCAAAAAGTGATGCAACATAAAAACCATGAAGTGATATACACAACGTAGGCAACCACAAAGTGGTGTAATATACCTAGGCAGTTATGTGAAATTATATTGACAATAACGATGTGCATGATATTGACAATCACGATGTGCAGCTCTTAGGTGGTTTCAGTATCTAATGAAGGGTTGAATCTGCCATAAATTGTTTTAATATAATTTACCAACTGTCTTGGTACCTTTATCTAATAGTTCAATATGTATTTTTAGTTCATTGCTATCAATGTACTATTACTCTGATTGTAATTCCTTTTTTCAACATTACGGTTTTTTGAACCTCCCTTTTGTTGCAGCTTTTGGCAGGATGTCTACCGAAAGCTCTACATACATCAATTTCTGCGGTTATTGATTCAAATCCATCATTGGAAAAAACTCAATTGAATATGATATTAAAGCTCATTACGTGCAGTTTCTATGAGCCAAGTTCTTTCAAAAAAATTTTAATATTCCTGGAAATTATGAATTTTCCATTTGGAGTTAGCGTGAGCAGGAATTATCAGTGGAGTCAAGACAAGAGCGAGTGTATGAAGTGGTGTAGCATGATCAAAACAAGCCATGTCTGCACAAATTAATCGGCCAACAAACAGCTAATACATTCCGGAATAAAAACAAATCACCAGAAAGACATCCACAGGTGTGATAAGAATCTACAAGATACCTAGGTTTACAAGTGTCTTTGAGGCACTTACCTGGAAGAAAGTCATATTTTTTATATCCTCAATACCGTGCTGTGACCCCGCTCTGTGCTCAGCATCACAGCACAGCCTCACGATGGTGTCCCGGGCCTGCTCACTGATAGGAACCTCCGCGGGGAACACCAGCGTCTTCTGCCAGCTCATGACCTTGCGGTACGTCTCTTGGGGATTCTCGCTACAGAACGGAGGATAGCCTGCACGAATAAGCTACCATGTCATTTCGAAAGGGACAACTTCGGTCGGTTACGTGAAAAAGAGAAAAAAAAAACGTAACGTCTCCAACCCAACGCAAGGTAGTTGGTAGAAAACTGAAGCCTATCCTGCACACAGTCATTACTACGCCTCAATTGCGGCTAAACTTAAAAGAAAAAGACTCCAAAACTGCCTTCCAACTCATCAGCATGTCGCTCCAGCAATCACAACGATTCACAAGCTGATCAGCAACTCGAGTACTAACCAATGAGCATCTCGTACATGATGACACCCAAGCTCCACCAATCACAGCACGAGGAGTAGCCTGTCTGCATGAAGACCTCAGGAGCGATGTAGTCGGGCGTGCCCACTGTAGAGTACGCCAGCGCCCGCCTGTTCTTCTTCCAACTCTCGGCGCGGCGTTTAGAATCCATAGGATTCGTAGCAGGTACATTGGAGTAGGTAGCTGCAACACACATCGGGGCGTTAACAACGTCAAATGAGCCAT
>LQNS02278091.1:13988644-14008700 GCA_001587735.2 Parhyale hawaiensis | reverse complement strand
CGAGGTGCTGGGCGATGAGGTTACTGTAGTAGTTCTCTAGTGTGACCTTAGCTTTGGTGGCTTTGTCTAGCGTGTGCCCGCTGAAGCGAACCTGGCTCTCGGCTGCAGCTGCCGCCATGCTGCTGGCAGCCACGCCTGAAAAAAACAAAAAAAAAATTACTTGGAAGCTAGTACAACTTGAGGCTACACAAAAATCATTCACGGCCAAAATGGGAGGCATGCGAGAGTTCGACTCTCACAAGCGACTAAGCTGTCGCCATTCAACACCTACAGCGAAGATTCGATCATTTCACAATCTTATGTTTATAATTCTGGAACCGATAACTTCGGAGGTGAATGAGTAGATTATCGCCCGACATTTAGAAAGGACCGGAAGGACTTGTGACGTATGCATTCCGAGGAGAGGCGGGGGCAGAGCCGCGGCGACAGCATATAGATATATACTGTACTAATAGCTTCACTACACGGGAATGAACCGTTGCATACAATGCCGTGGCATATTCCCATTGCCACGGATGTGAAAGTTACAATATTAAAAAATTTCGCTGGATCCTTATTAATAAAAAAAATTGCCAGATAGACAAACGGTCAACGGTTAGGTGCACTGTTGAGCTAATTCGCTGCTGGCTCTTCTTTTGGACGCTAACTACGACCCAACAGAAGAAACCTAACATTGCGAATCCACCTACGCACGAGAGGTGTTGAGAAGAACGTCATCTGGACTTCGTCTCAAAACCCCCAAGGTAAGGTACTTAGTGGGAGCAAACTTAGCCGTTAACACTGAAGGATAACAGATGGCCTTAACCAGGCCTTCGAGACGTCTCTCATTCGTGTCCAATTTGCTTCCTTCCATTTTCAAAAATTCATACAGCTACATCTGTTCCATCTTTTTTCTAACTTACTGTTCCCATACGCGCTGACCTTGTGAACGAACACAATTGCGCATGGGTTCCCCGTTTTTTTTTTAGGCGTGGTATATGTCTTTTTTGTTCTCCTAAATAAGCTAAAGTTAAACTTACATAATAAAAAGTTAATACAGGTATATATGGGGAGCGCTGCTCCCCAAAACAAAGGATGAGCAAACCTAACTTAACCTTAAGGTTTAGTTACTGTCCAGAGAAGAGAAGGACGAGTTGACCAAACCAGGGCGCACACAATTATCAGCTAGACACAAGCGGCCTAAATCTAAACCTTTCTTTCTTGTATAAATAGAACTAGCTAATAAAGGTGTAAACACATTACATGGTGTCCGTTGGTAAGTCCGGCACGCATTGCGTAGTTCTTCCCCCCCCCCCTCCTGGGGTGAGGAGGGCAGCGAGGAAGAAGAAAAAAACGGGCGGTAGCAAGGCGCCGATGAGGTATCAAGGAGGTTCAAAAAGTACCAATAAAATAATAGGTAGCTATATCATACTAGTGCCCGGCCGTCAAAAATGGCGCAAAAAATTCAATACATTCCTCTATTGCCACACTGTCGCTACTGCAACTGCCAACTTCAAGGAATATAAGAGAAGAGCGTGTCCTATTAAGGAGCGCAACCCTGCCTGTCCTTCACTGACAAGCAGTAAAATTTATTTCTCATAGCAGGCAGCAAAGCAACGCGCAAAATATCACCTGCGACTCTGTACCACGGATGCGCCACAGGATGGCGTCTTTAACCTGGCCACACTTTCGTCCATCTGGTTTCTTCAAGCGCGACAGTACGAATGGACGATAAAACTAGAACGCCTCGTGGCGTAAGACCATCACCCGCGGTGAGAACAAATTCATCGAAGTCAGTTTTGATTGCCAGCTAATCCTAAGTCATATGGATGCTGTGTCCAACGAGGCTAGCGCCGCGCTGACCGCCCCGTGCAGATCTCTCAATAATAACATCGGAAAATGGGATGCCTCGTGGCGTGAGACGATCTGCCGCGGTGGAGGCAAATTCACCCCGGTGGAGCAAAATTCAACGCAGTCATTTTTTATGGCCAGCTAGAACTGTTTTTTTTTTTTTTGCATGGATCACATCTAGGTCAACGCACCAAACTCCCTACAAAATAAATATGAAGATTGCTCAACTCCTTCGACCACTTATTGGGTAGACAGACGAGTATACAAATACTGTATATATTCTTAAATCTTCAACGAAAACATCGCCTCTCTCGCTCTGTTCACGGGTAAAAATTAACAGATAAATACGCATCTGTCTCTATTATATTTTAGCCTAGTGTTCGCGGCCATCAAAAATGACCGTGAAGAACAGTGCTTCCATTGGAACGTCGGCAATGCAAGACGCGCATTCAAATATAAAAAAGTTGCAATATACTTTTGCCATCGGTTACTTTAAACTGGTCTAACGTTCGCCTACTTGTTTACTTCAAGAGGGGCAGAAGTCACAGAAAATGGATAAACAGATAAATACACATTGGTCTATCCAATATTGTAGATAATTCCATCACGTTAATAATTTCTTTATAACATCATATGTTATTACCATAATCTATACAATTCAGCTTGTCCATAGGTTAGTAGCCTAAGACCGTAACAATTCCATCAGTAATAAATAGGAAGAAAATGAGGGTTTCCTTGACGTAGGTAGCTACGTATCTTGATACGACCTGGAAACAGATCAATACAGATGGAGTGGAGTTCGAACTTAAGCTGCTACCGCTCGCCGGTCTCAGGTGGAAAATTCACTGCCTGACATCCAACTCCCCCCCCCCCCCTCCTTGTTAGCATGACACGAGTCCGAGGGCATAATAATTGAGGAACAATTCTTTCGTTCTGTAGAATTTCCACAGGTTCTTTCAGTATAAGACAGGGACACATTGGAATGATATGGGTCTGGGATATCACTGAAGAAAACTGGTTCTGTTTCGGAGAATCTCCACAGGTTCCACTTCGTTCGCGGCTGATAATCAAGTAACAAAATGAACATAAAATAGATAAACGAGACTTACGTTTTGGAATATCGAGATTTACATAGGTACATTGGAGTAAAGTGATACACATAGATTGAAGTACCGAGAAAGACTTAACCATTTCGGTACCGTACTCACAATATCTGCAGGTACCGCTCTTTGATTTTATAAACCAGAGCATAGTTTCTTTCTCTAAAAATTTTAACACCCTTTTTGAGAGCCATTCTACAAGTTAGTCAGCTATTGTTAATTCTTCTAAGTTAGAGCATGCAATGCTGAGTATATTATATATAGGTAACCTATAACAAGTATTCGGTGAGCTTATAAAAATATATTCCTCTATGAGTAAAGTGTCCGTAGCGGAATGGTAAAGTGGTGCAGCATGGTGCAGAAGCGCATTCCTCTGCAATACAATATGAGGGCACTAGGGGCACAGGGGGTACGGCTACTACACACGTAAGGGAAGTGTAGCAAAAGAGCAAAGGGAGTGAGCAGCCTTGAAATAAATCGCATCAAGACGATCCAGCAAGGTCAAGGTTACGTCCAGTAAAGACTTGAGTGTCTGTAATGACAGACCTCGGGGCTGGTGGAGGGTGTGGTGACGGTGGTGGTGGGAGCGGCTCTACACCGGTGGGTGTTTGTGCAGTGAGAGAGCACGGAGATGGACTCAGAAGACCGTGGGTTGGAAACACTTCTGAAAACATGTTGACCATATCGATGACAGCGATAGGGTGCGACAGTAAGCTGAAAGTTGGTGGATTGAATGAGACCGTGAAAGGGCACGGGGTGAATGAGACAGTGAAAGAACACGACAGCTAGTGGGTTGAAAAATAAGTGGGATACATGAGACAGTGAAAAGATACGACGGTGGGATGACTATAAGCGAGTTGCATAAAACTTCAAAATGCGGTCAACCACAATGATCGAGCTTTGTGGTACGAAGACGTGCCGAGCTGATCGAACGAGGTGTATGAATGGTAAAGACTTCATTTATATATTGTTGGTACGAAAACATAATAGACAAATAACATTTTCACCGTGCATATGTGTGCTTTCTTCATACTTCAAACAAACGCTAATTCTGTGGGAAACAATATTTGGTTGCCGCTGTGGAGTTATAGTCTGACCATTTTATCAAGGCAGTTCGGTCGTTATCAAATTCCACTATACCGTTGCCAATTCTATGGGTATTTCTGTCATTTTGTTCGGCCCATGTCGTTCCCCAGAGAAGAATTTTACCACGACCGAACTGCCTTGAAAAAATGGTCAGATTATAATTGCAGTCAGAACGTATATTCTAATGAATTCATGAGCTCTCATATATATAGGCATTTATTTACTGTACATTATCCATACCAGTAGAGGCGAGCAGCATCTAGTCAGCTGGCAAGCAGAAGTACCAGTATGTTTGAGCGACAATCTAGCGACTAAAGCATGACTTGTGCAAGACGAGAGAGGCGGAAACGCACTCGAGATCAAGGAACCAACAAGTTACGAACAGGATATGAGTCATGTGCTGGTGACGATATTCATGGCACACACGACCGCTTATTAGAACCACAAATGCACTGGTACCCAGCTACACGCAGTGCTTTCCCTTACGGCCCCGGGGTTAACCCTATTTTCGTCAGGCGGTGCTGTTCCACGAAGTTTTTTTCTTCTATTGAATTACTACGGGAGAAAGAGCCCTAGTACGGAAATAACCCAGAAAAGACAGGGTTGTCTAGTCGGCAACGAGTAAACCTTTGAGTTCAAATGGTAACCATGTAGGACCTAGAGTATTAATAGAAACATTTCAAGCACTGCTATTCCTATTAGAGACCGCGCATTTAGTTGGTCCTCATAGGGCTGCAGTGAGAATTAACCCCTACGGCTACAGCAGCAACCAGTGAGAGCGATCCGTTAAACTACAAATACTGATCATACCTGTACAGCTGTTAGGTATTAACTTACCCGGAAGTTCGTTCCCCAGCAAGCCCGTGACAAGGTCCGTGCAAGAGAATGTCGCTCAAACTTACGGGTGACCGGAATTCACCGCGGAAAACCGTTCACATGAACAAATTTATGCCCTTGATAATAACAGGCCTACTGTATAAACTAATGCCATGTAAGTTACGTGCTTGCTGTGATCCAGACGGACACCATAATAACGACGCATAGCTCCCACTGCATACAGGTACCGATAGTAATGAGCACATGATGGTGGTGGCAGGGAAGTGTAGGGAGGCCATTACCCCGAGTGACAGCTCCTTGTCTCTACAGGTCACGTACGCACCATGCGATACAGCAGGAGTAAGGAAACAATACCTCATATTAATGCTCAGGTAATTACTTCTAGAAAAGGTTTCCCGTGCCCGTCCGTGTGGGAAATGAAAAGGCCAAAATATTACAGGGACTTCCATATCATTGCGACATGGACGGGAATGTCGTTGACCTCCAACTAAGAATAGAAAACATGGGAAACAGGAGATTAGTATTATTGTTCTTATACTTCACGTCTCCCTACATCCACAGAACACTGGGTGACCTACAATAGAGCAGAATCCGTGAGAAATTTAGCACAGCATTTTAAAAGCATATGCACTGGAAACACAGAGCATATAGGAACGGCAAAAGCATGGGGAATAAAGTTAGTTATGGTCAGAAAGTTTAAGCCTCCGTTTCCCAACGGAAGGATATCACAAAGGAAAGAGCAAGGGACATATAGTTTGTCGATTGAAATGGGGAAGCCATGCACGAAGGTGTTCCCACACAGGATCAATGCGCATGTAGACAGCAAGTCGGGAAAGAAGAGGAAGAACAGAAAGCATGAGCAAATAAGAGTATGAAATCGGGAAGGAAGCAAAGTGGGCGCGAATGACAGACGTCCCGAAGGCCTAGCTAATGGCTGAGGTAACCTACACGAGCCCCCTGGGATTGCCGGGCCCCTAACATAGGATGGGCGAACCTAACTAACCTAACCCTAGGGCCCATCCTATGCCCCCTCAGAGAAAAGTGCATAGGGAAAGAAGAAGATGAGAAGCATGTATAGTACGACGACTCAAATACCTTTCTTGGCCTATATACACAAATCGAAGCGCGTGCAGGGAGACAGCACGCAGATTGGTTTCCAAGCTGATGTAAGAAAACAGTGAGTTGGTGTTAGCAAAGGCTGTGTTGCAGTCGCCTGGCAGCGTATGTGTACACAACAGGCAGCACGGCATGTGAAAAAGTACGCACGACCAGGTGCAACTTTTCCTTGGACGAACACGTCGCTGTTGACAGCAGTTTGAAGTGCTGGTGCAGCAGGAGGTGGGATTTTCTTGGAATTTCATTTGTTATTATAATTATATATACTGGATAGTATCAGCTTCCGTTTCCCCTACAATGGCGATCGACCAGAGGAAGAAATAAGTGACATACAGTATGCGGATGGAAAGTGAAACCCATGCACGACGGTGTTCCCGTACAGGGGCAACGCGCATGTAAACAGCGAGTCGGGACAGACGAGGAGAAACAAAACATCACATCAGTAAGAATATGGAAACGAAAGGAAGCAAAGTGCGCACGAAAAATGGACGTCCCGAAAGCCTAGCTAAGGCGCATGTACCTACCTATAGGGTTCCCCTGGGGCGCTGCTTCCCATAAAAAAGGATGGGCGAACCTAACCCTATGGTCTATGATTCTACGTTTCGCATCCCAGGAGAGAACTTTTAATATGTGCTCGCACCCTGACAAAACTAGTGCGGTATAATCTAACATATCTGATCATGACAAATGAAAATTAAACAAAGTTTTGTGCAATGAAAATAGGCAAATTTTTGAATGATATAGAAATGAAGTAAGATTTCGCACCCCCTACATCTCGCACACCCAGGGAGTGCGAAAAAAGTGATTCTTCCCAACCGGAGGTTGTTGGGAACCCCAGGTTTCGATGATCTCGACTCGAATGACCCAGTGGAATAGTACGGCCAGCAAGCATACAAACAAAAGCATTCTCAAATGTCAAATTCTGTATCGCAGGAATACAAGGAAGCGGTGACGGTGAGGAGGAGGAGGTCTCCTGCACACGGACGTCTGGTCTGCCACACGCATGGAGACGAGCACTTAAATTTATCTCAAGAGAAGAGCACGGCAGTGACAGCAGATGCTGCATGCAGTGACGGACTGCAGAAGTGGGAGGTATAGAGCGGAGCCTCGGCTCTAAATGCGCGAGTTGCAACGTGAAGATGCGCAGACAGCGAGGTAGCAAGCAGTACAGTCGACCCTCCCATTTACGGGATTCGGGATTCAACAGACGGCGTCGTGAGAAGGGAATGGCCATTGTACAGTGCCGGGAAGGAGTGGTCTGAACATACTAGTTCTGTCACTAGTAGTCAGCACGAATGGTTCTTTCCTCAGTTCTGACTAAGAATAATAGCTATTTGCGACATCGTCTAGACATCCGATAAATTAATCCCGTCATTCCACCATCAAGGTAGATAACTTTCCTTCTAGTGCAACAACATTATTGACTTATTACCTCCGCCAAGGAGGTTCTGTTTTTGTCGTGTTTGTCTGTCTGTCACCAAGATAACTCAAAAAGTTCTGAACCGATTTGGACGAAATTTACAGGGATTGTTAGGTACCTATGTTAGGAGGAACAGATGAAAAACTTTTGGTAAAGATATGTCCATTCGTTTGTTTGTCTGCCTCATTTTTGTCAATGCCGTAACTCATAAAGTTATGGATGGATTTTTATGAAATTAACATGAGTTATAAGATATATAGCAAAGAGTAAATGACCAAATTTTGGTAGTGATCCGTTTGTTCGTTCGTCACTGTTTTTAAAATTTTATGCTTGTTAGCACAATAACTGAAAAAATAATGGATTTTTATGAAATTTAGAGGGGTTGTTAGTAATGTTTAAAAGACATAAATGATTAAATTTTGGTGCAGATCGGTTTGTTCGTTTGTATGTTTGACTCATGTATGTCAGAACGTTTGCTAGCAGTACAACTCAAAAAGTTATGAACGGATCTTCAAGAAAATTGCACAAGTTGTTATTACTATCAAAAGGCACAAATGATTAGATTTTGGAGTTTGTACAAAGAAAGTTATGGCTTCAGAGCCAATTTGAATTTTTTGCTACTGTTGCCTCGCTTGGCGGAGGTATTCGTTCTCCGAGTGCTATATAGTTGGATATTGTTTGTCATGTATACATGTGAACTGCCTTCTAAGAACCTTGGAGCTGTGTTTTTCTACATTTTCCTCTCGGGAAATTCCTTTTCCGTAAACGCACATTCGGCTTTAACACACAGCTGCTGCCCCCTTGAAGGAGGGTTGATTGTATATAGTTTATCTTTCCTAAGTATCGTAGTTAAACCCTTCGCTGTTACCAATCATCAATATTCGTCGAATTAGCAAAATTGACAACCGTTTTGAACGTGAGCGAATGATCCTATCTTGTTGTGGATGGGTTAACCTCTAAACATTATATTTCTTCCGAGTAGTCAAGAGTTAACCTATGAATATGATAAGAGTAGAACATTGTGTGTGCAACTGAATCTTATGGTTTTTTATCAATTAATCAAATTACAAACTGATCCCATGCCAAACATCTTCATTCATCGTCACAAGCTAAAGAACGGAAGGACCCTCCTCTATATTTAGGTATATATATCCTCTATATTTAGGTATATGAAAAAAACTCACTGCACGCTCATGTAATTCGTAAATGAAACAATAAGCCTAATACGAATACTTATCTACACAGAAACGCATGCAATAACGATATACAATCAAATAAATACATCACCCATTATGATGAAGAACCCAAGAAAGTTTACTCCCATGATGTTTTCATCATTCTGCGCATACGTAACTACATAACTCGTACGGAAATGAATTCTGCGCAACACCACTATAGTGGGTCGCGTTTACAACTTAATAACAGAATAATTTAAAATATATACAAGCCCTACGATAATGTAGAAAACCCCAAGAATCTCTGGAGATTCTATTGGAGCCTCATATGATTCACAATTGGAACAGTAGGCTGGAGAGGCATGAAGGCAACACTTTAATTCACACCGCACATAGGTACCAAATAAAAATCAAGCCAAAATAAAAATGCACTCCACGCTCACGTAACTCCCAAGCAAAACCATTCCCGCACCGGCACAGAGGAACAAACTCTACACCGTAGTTGAATAAATACAACTCGGATATTGCCAAAAAAACGCAATGGGTCGCGTTTACCTGTAGCATGAGCTTGTGTACCTAGGAGACCTTTGTGAGGAGGCCCCACAGCACTTGCACTCCAGAGGAGCCCACCAACACACGAGCGACCTTTTCATGAGGCGAGAGGTTGCACAAGATATTAATGCGAAGGTTATACAAGTCATTTTCCAAACATTGAGTAAGCGCTCAGACACACACTTGTACAAGCTTCCGACTGTGACGCTGGTATAGAAGTTGAGCAGCTCACACTAGTGACAGCTCTGTACACATACTGGACAGTGAGTGGAGAGGTTAGAGCTGGGAACGGCAGGATGTATTTGTGCACACCGCTTGTAGTTGTGACTGCGTTAGCCAGTGCACGAAATGGAGAATATAAATGCTTGTCACCATTAGTGGATTATACGTAAAGTGTGCCGTGCAGACCACCTGATACACCACAAAGATAATCGATAGAGAGAAAGGAACAACTAACAGACGAGTAGTATGACATGTAAAACGAGGAATCTGCGTACAGAGCATACGGTACCTATGTAGCCTACATGAGTGCAGACACAAACAAGTCGGGATAGAAGGGGAAGCGCAAAAGAATTTTTTTTACTAGGATTAAAAAAAAAGTCATCCAAGACTTCATTAATAGCTACAGATCGCCTAGTTGTGTAACTTTAACCAATGTATGTATCTGTTAACTGCCCCAAGTATACGAAATACTCGTATACAGCGATGCACTGGGCCACACCTGTAGCCCGATGCATAACCAATATTTGCCCGCAAGGTTTGCATCACGTACGAGTAGTTTCATAGTAATCAATCAGAAGCCAAGCTTGTTCTAACTTCGGCTGATGCAGAAAGCCGTGAACAAACGGATGTACATTACTCGGCCGGGAGGTGATATAATACCGCAAGAACGCCTGCAGAAAATCTACATAGAGCAGCATCCTGCAGGGACGAGGAATATCAAGCGGAAGCAGCACATCTGGCTACAGGAAATCCATTCGAGGCAAGGAAAGATAATAAAAAGCATTCAAATATTTACGTAGGTACCGTACTGCACATCGGAGAGAGACAGCCCTCGCCACATCACACAGTTCCTATGCAGGGACACAGCACTTTTGAGAATGGAACACATTCAGTGAAATGTATACAACTAAAAGGCTTTACGGTACGTATGCTTTCAATGGACATCAACGATGGGCCGCCGCTACCGTTTCAGGGCTCACGAGCAGATGAACAGGCTGAAGGCACCGCCTTGCCATGCAATGGACAATGTAAAGTTACAAGGTATTGTGACATGGAACATCAAAGGGAGATGACCGCCACCACATCGCAGAGTTTACCAAAGATCCGACGTGCGGCGACACTCGGGGGACCACAATGGGCTCAGCAAACAGTGCGAATGACCCGCGCATGGCAACTATAATGAACATGAGCTATGCTGTGTCAGGTCCGGCTCTACAGCACACCTTTGTTGTCACACACACACACACTGGGGTTGTAGGCTACACCCGGATCTCTCATCCAGACTTGTGGGGCCAGTCACCTACCGCCGCGATAGTGTAATATTCAGAGCCTAATGGGCGACGCTATACAGTACGTCTGCCATCCATCACCGTACGGCCCAGCGCCCACAGACGTCGTGGGACGCAAACATTCAGTACAAGTACCTATGGCTTCGGTCGCCTGAGTTCTATTGAGTGAGACCCAACATCCACAGCCCCAGGGGACTTGCAGTTCAGCACTGGAATCCCTATAGGCAAACGTGGCGTTTTGGTGTTGACAATGCATGGTAATCACCACGCATTGTTAACACCAAAACGCTGGATCAAAACTGGATATTTCACAACAGCATCCTCTGAAACGCACATGCAACGGGCACAAGGAGCTGCAGGGTTCAATATGGTGCCCCTAAATCGAAAATGACAAACTGGCACACATGGGCAGTAGGTGACAGCTCAACCTTATCTGTACTAGGCTGTGGAACATCGCAAGAAAGGTTTTTGTCTATGTAGGGTACAATAGGACAGAGAATTTTTACCGCAAAATACATCCTGGTAAAAATAAGGTTAAATGATCCCCAACAGTGAATGCAAAAATAAAAGCCGGGACACGGATTCGTCGGGTGTTGGGCTTCGGCCACAGGGAATTCCCCAAAGCTTAATATTTGTTCAGCTCCAGAAAAAATGAAAAGCTAAATTGGCGCCGGGCCATTTAGTTATGTAATCGTGCATGTGCAACGCAAAAATCTGAATAGTTTTGGTAAACTTCGGTGGCTCAAGTTTACAAAAACGTCAACGTGGTCATGTTGTCGTGTTGATGTTGCTGCTGTTGATGACTTTTTGGAAGATCCAATGAAGAGTTATTTTGTTACGAAACATAGCTTCTTAAATTTACGTAGAAAGGCTTGATTGACGACTCGTTGTTGTTCATCTTTTGTATTTTTGGAATCACAGTGACAGTTGTAGACACACAAGATGACTCAGTTACATTTCATTACAAGGTGATGAATGGTCATGGCAAATGAGGCCATGACGTCGCTAACGCACTCTACTAGGTCTATAAAAATAGAGGCTAGCGGAACGAGCTGGAGGGCGACTGCCTGTCAGCCCTCCAACCTCAAAACTGACTTACTCCGTTCGAACGGGTTAAACCCTCGACAGGTCGGGTTCAACCCCCTCAACCCGCATCGTCCAATGCAAACATTTCTATCACAAAAACATCCCCTCCTACGTATGCTCATTCGTCACTGCTCTGATGACGTCATCGAGAACTTCCTCATAGAACTCCCAACGAGGGAGTAGAAAACCCTCATTGGTGGCTTCCCTTGTAGAGGGGGCCCCTCCCAAATTATTGCTGTCCTTCAATCCTAACCAAGAAAAAATTAACTGTAACTCCTCACGAATATCGGTTACCGGCGGCTTTTCACGCACCATTTGACTCGCCAACAGCGAAACTCAAGCTTGCTTCACATTTTGTTTTTCCTTCAGAAACCTATTAATTTCCGACCACAGGTTGTCACAGACATAGACCTGCACGACTCTTTTTTTGAACCTGATACCCTCGCAGAGGTTCTCTGCTTCGGTCAAGTCGTTAATTATTGTTACTGTTCCCCCTGGTCGTATCCAATGTGCGCACTTATTTGAGATAGAAATGTTTCAGTAGAAAAAGCCATGCCAATTATTTTGTTTATACCGTGTAAATTATTAAATGACTTTTCACTACGTATATATGTATCACGATATTAACTTCCAATGTTTTCCTAACAATATACCGATACTGATTGCAGCTTTTCTGACGACTGCTACAAAAACATTATTATTAGGAGGGTCGCAATTATTAGGATTTGCGGCAGGAATTCTTATGATTACCATACGACAATGTGCTCTGATAAGAAGCAAGAACGCACGGTAACAACAAAGATTGAATTAGATCATATGGTATACTTCTACAGTGCCTAGATATACTATTTGCACAACTCTATTTTTTATGTATTTTAAAAAATTCAGGGTCTGCTTTAGGATAATTAATACAGGAACTTTATATAACATATATATATATAATACAATATTTAAACAGAACAGTCAAACGTGCACTTATAACAAGAATATTTAACACAAGTAAAAGTAATGAGGGACAAAAGTATTTGACCAAAATGAATATGATGTTGAATCTTTGATATTTAATAGAATAATTTGAATAAATTAGTTAGGAAATCATTCTAGAACGTTCACGAAACGTCTCGAAATAAATGCAGTGTAAACAAACCAAACCCGGCGCAATCATAACCTCTCTAGACCTCGTTGAAGTCGCGCACACTCTCACCACAATGCCCAAAGTTAAGAAATCCCTGAAGCTAATCATAAACGGATCATTCAACTTCGTAGTGAGGGATTAACTTATAGAGTAATGGCAGAACGTGTCAATGTTCCTTTTTCAACGGTTGGAGCAAGAGTCCACAAGCATCAAGTGACTGGGGCGGTCTCCAACCTGCCAAGAGCTGGAGCTCCGAATAAGATCATGGGTCGTCCTCGGCGCTACATGCTACGTAAGGTGACTAATGACCCCATGACAACTCGTTCTGACCTTCAGAGTGAACTGGCGTCTCAGGGACTGCATGTCAGCAAGAAAACTATTGTTAGGGAATTGAACCGTACTGGCATTCATTCTTACACTCCTCGCAAAACTCCTCTTCTTACAGCAAAACAAATATTCTATTATACATATATATGTTATATAAACGTCCTGTATTAATTATCCTAAAGCAGTCCCTAAATTTTCTAAAATACATAAAAAATAGAGTTGTGCAAATACTTGTGTCTAGGCACTGTATAAAGTAAGTGACTGAAAAGGGATTGTCGATAGCAAGTGCAATCCGTGCAGTGCACGGATTGCACTTGCTATCGACAATTTTGGCGTGCACGAAGGAATTGCCACACACGATCAACGTGGATGAAAACAGCTAATCAGGGACAAAGATGAGAACAAAGCGTAATCAGTTGAAAAAAGAAAATGTAAACAAAGTAAGGTAGGCACGAAAGACAGCAGTCCTTGAAGCCTAGCTAAAGCAAAGTAACCTACGAGCACCTCTGGCGGCGGTACTTCTTGCAGCATAGGATGGGCGAGCCTAATTAATCTAAGCTTAGAAATACACCAAAAGCAGTTCAGCGAGAAGTTGGCAGGCAGGCTGGCAGTGTTTGAGAAGCACGGAATGCATTGGAGCGCGCACACCGAACAGCGGCAGCGGGCTGCTCAACTGCCGCTGTTCGATGTGACCGCTCCTATGCTTTCCATGCTTCTCAAAACGTGCCAGCTTTTCGCCGAACTGCACCCGGCGTGTTTCGGCCCTAACACCAGACATGGCCCTACCTCTGGCATCTGAAGGGTTCAATACATACACAGACGGGACAAGCAACTGTATAGAGAGGCGGGGAGCCCAGGTCCAGTAATCACTATGCTTAGGATAAGTTGAGAGAATGCAGTTCAGGAAATAATGGGGAAAATGTAAAAAATGCAAGAATGCAAAGCGGATAAGGAATGAAATAATGAAACGAAGTTACAAGTAATATAGTTACGGAATCTCCACCGCATGGGCCACTCCCCAATCGACTTACAATATCCAAAACTATTCCTCAGCCGATATTTAGGATCACAATAGAGTGGCCCAAAACTTGAGGGAGTTGCAACAAACATTTGTCTCTTTCTCCAGCCTTTTTCCCAATAGCAAAAATTAACTGTTACATTTAGAAGTTTCAAGCATTTATCCAACGACTTCAGGAAGTTGCGACAATGGAAACTCCTTGACGACTTTGGGCCACTATCTGTACGTCGCTTAGTCCAGCGGTAAAAATCTGCATGGAGTTAAGGAGCCAACACTTCATTTTAGTAATTATACACAAGAGAAAACTGGAGACTATCCATACATTTCCCTCGGCTCTGCACACAGATTCGAAACCAGAGAAAAGTATAAATGCCACGGTAGATCGTACGAAGTTCGTCGTTCGCCATAGTGTCTAATACAAACAACCCCACAGAGAGCTCTATTGCAAATTACATAATGGTGGCGCACAGGCGCTTCTTGAGTCCCGAGCAACTAGATTTGCGTGCAAAAGTACAGCACCATAATCTGCATAGAAGCTGCCTCTGAATTGTAAAGGATTAACCTGGTACCTACTATACAATTAAATATGTAAGTCCCAACGATGTTCCACCACAGAAAAAGCAATGCAGGACAAGCATGTCTGTCCAGAAACAGCGGAACCGAGCACGAGACACCAGAATTACCGCACATGGCAACAATGTCGGATAAGTATAGCACGGCGACAATGTCGAGTAAATACAGCATGGCAACAACGCGAGGAGGGTACAGAATGGCAAGAACGTCGGAAAGTACAGCATCGAAAACGTCAAGAATGTATATGATTAATTAATTTGAATAAATGTTACCTATATAGTTTTAGCCTCCATCTGCACTACGACGGTGAACAAAAGAAGAAACAAGGGACTTACGGCAATTGATAGAACATGGAACCCATGCACAAGGGTGTTCCAACATACGATCAACGGCCATATAGAAACAGCAAGTCGGGAGAGAAGAAGTATCTACACGAGGAAGAGTAAAAAGTGTCCACATGTGTAAGAGAAGCAAGCGAACGGAAGAAAGCAAAATTAGGTGCAGCAAGAAAGCTGATCTGAAGTCGTATAATAGTATACCCTATGGACTGTATGGCCGCCATCTATCCTATACAAATTTATATTCGTATATATGCTCCATGTGAGACGATTAGTAATAATTACTACAAACAGAAAAAATTGCAGCATTATCAGAAGATAACCAAGAAAGTTCATACGACTTATATAGTGCTTGTAAAATGTTTACTAAGAAAAAGCAAGAACGTTATTGGTTACCGTATTTCTGATTAACTTTTTTCTCCAATAGGGACGGTTGCATTGGAAATGAGCCGTCGCTATTAACCACATATTTCAGGCTTACATTCGGGCATGATGCAATCGTTACACTGCATGTGCTCCGATGCGGTTGCGACCGACAAACTCTAGGTAAGCATGCTGTACGATTTAAAAAAGGAGCATTTTTAAAGGCGCCGTCAGCTTGGGAAAAATGAAGCAATGCGACGATAAAAAGTACCGAGGATATAATTGAGAGGAAAATGCGGCGAGCAGAAACCACGAAGGATGAAACTAGTGACGCATATATATATGGCTGAGCGCGCGAAGCTAACTCAAACAAAGTCAAGCAAAAGCCATTCTGTATGCTGCAGTCTGTGTGCTGCAGTTCGCTCCAAGGGATAATCTGGTAAGTGCAGCGACCGCATAAATATCCGCAGACGAAAATCCTGGTAAATGAGTTACAGCACTTGTGCCTTCAGGCTTCCAATAATTCTTCAGTAGCGTAACGCACAAACGTGTCATCCCCAGCCTCTGTACTGGCCGTCCAGGGCACGGCAATGTAAATAGAGGAGGCTTTTTTCAGTTAATGCATCAGTACAGTACAGAAAAGGATACTAAGTAACTAGCGGCCATATTGACCAACTTTTAAATTTAGTTGCAGTTGCGCAATTGCACGCCGAGAAAAGTGTTGCACGTGTTCTCGTGCACCACGTAAACGCTTGTTTTGGTGTACTCATGTTGCATGAAAGCTGCGCTTATTTCCATGGGGATGGAAAGGCCTGTTGATTTAGGGACACTACTTTTTCCGCCGTAGCTTTACTTTAATTAATCAGCACGTTAGTGAAAGAGCGCAAGTCGGTAGCACAGCTAGTGGGCATAAAGCCTAACGAGGCCGCACTCCTATAGCTATAGGTGAAGACACGCGGAATTTGGCGCAGACAGCTAATGAGCAGAGCAGTGTACTGGCCGTCAGCCTCCTCCCTTTATCCTCAACACCGTGCATTATCAACGATATCTTCCTTCCATCGCAGTGTGCATGGCTCTGTACTCCTCGCGGACGGAAGGCATTGAGAACACTTTACAGCGAGGCCAAAACTACACTCACTGGCTACAAACTTTTTGCGGGTCTGCATGCCACTATCGTCACGTTAATACCTACACCCACAGTATCATATTCATTTTTGTTAGAATAGCCTTAAAGCGGACGACTAGTAACGTCCACAGACAAACACAGGGAATGATTTAGACATGTAGGCTATCATGATTACATGTCCAGCTAAACCAAACGCACAACGAGAGAGCGCAGTAAAAAGCATGTAAGTTATAGTACATGCCGACGACGCACTTCAGAGCTGCAGCATTACCATCAAGACAAAGCATAAGTTTCAGGCATGCGGTTTTATCAACAGTTCAGGTGCCCCATGCAAAAGTAGTAGCATTGAGTAAATTGAACTGACGGTTGGGAACGAAAAGCAGCCGCGTGGCTGAAAACAAATTAAACAGGGAACAAATAACGAAAATATATAAGGGTTTCTTATGTGATTCAACTTTATCCCTTATTACTCAAAAAGACCGTTCGGTCACATAACTGTTTAGTTCAGGGCAGAATTTGGGTTTTATCAAACATAAAACCTAATCTGGAACCTTGCTGCATATATGAGATACCATCAAGGAAAAATTTAAATAGTACTATCCTAAGGATATTGAACGTTTGATGCCGACTGTGAAGGACTAGGAAAGGTCCAGCCAGTAATACTCCCATTTTATCACGGCACTCAGGTGCCACGAGTCGAGACTGTAAACCAAAGAACCAAAAGCGTAAGACGAAACCAAACGGCACACTGAGAGAGCGCACATCACTGAGCCAATAAACTGGTCATAAATGCGCTTCACTCGCTGCAAGCAAATGGAGCTAACAACAAAGAGGATACTGTTCGGTGCGGTGCATAATAGCCTCTCTGGGACTACTGTAACTTCACAGTTTTAGAATACTTAACGGTCACTTGCGAGAATGAATCACAAGTGGACTTTCTGGGACTACTGTAACTTCCCAGGAGGCGTTTTTTTTTATCATCTAATGATCACTTGTGCGCCTTAGTTAGTTAGATAGTTATAGTTAGGAAGTTTAAGCCTCCGTTTCCGAGCAGATCGATATCACAGAGGAAAGAGCAAGGGACATATAGTATGCCAAGAGAAACGGGGAACCCATGCACGAAGGTGTTCCCACCACACAGGATCAACGCTCATGGGAACAGCAAGTCGGGAAAGAAGAGGAAGAACAGAAAAAGCATGTGCAAGTAGGAGTATGAAATCGGGAAGGAAGCAAAGTGGGCACGAAAGAGAGACGTCCCGAAGGCCTAGCTAATGGCTAAGGTAGGTAACCTACACGAGCCCCCTGGGGTTGCCTAGCCCCATAGCATAGGATGGACGAACCTAAACTAACCTATCCTTATGGCCCATCCTTTGCCCCCTGAGAGGGGATTGTGAGCTTCACAGCACATCACTTTCAAACTAGTGAAAAATTTGAAAGTGCGAATATTAACACCTAAACGTGCTATCCAGAGACATCCCGTGGACTACCTTCAACTGATTCCCGATATTTCGCAAGCTGCCTCACGTCAGGTAGCGCTTGTAATCAACAACCAAGGCGGCAATACGACCGAGGTGTACAGTGCGTATCAGAACGAACGTTGTGTATCTCACAGCAACGAATGCCCGGGACACAATGGAACTTGTCACGTCACCTTCAACATCAAATTCATTATTGTCATTAAACTCAAAAGTTAAATTTAAGCTTCCTTTTTCACTACAACGGCGATCAAAGAAACGAAGAAATAATAGCCATACTATGACGAGGAAAACAAGGCAATCATGCACGCGAGTATTCCCACACTAACACGTCAGCCTCCCACCCAAGAAAAAATCCACATGCACAGGTTCTGCTGCAGGTAGATGCCCATTGGGCCCAGGGGTGTGCGCGGCTGCAGTGGACCACAGATTGTCGGAGATATGGCGTCATAGAGGGGAGACCCATACGTCAACCACGACCCCCGAACCGTCCTCATTTCTGGTTAGGATCAGTATCTCCGCAACAGCAAGTGAACGCCAGAAATGCTGACACCGCAAGCCAAGTGTCGCAAAAATTTACCTTCCAGGTGGGGAGATGACCTCGGGCACTGACGTATGCGGCAACAGCACTCTAATGTCACGCTTGCAAAATTAGAATTTAAAACGAAGACCTCGCTTACTTAGTAAATTAGAACAATCTCCGCATACAGGTAGCCTCGCTATAACGAAATAGCTACATCCCAAACTTATTTTATATTTCTTGGTAATTAGAGAACGCCCGACTCTCGTTAATTAAACACGGCAGATTTCTCTGTAATTAAATGAAGCTCTACGTGTCCGTAGCAAGAGAATAGGGCCAGTCAGCTGACTCTACAGAATAAGAACATTAGTGTACATAAGGCAGACTGTACCGACCCGCGCGCGCACACGCTGACCACACACACTTGGCGGCCTGCCACAACATACACTCCTTCCTCCCCCCACGGGCCGTGAGGCAATGTGGTGTTCTGTGCAGAAGATCCCCGACTCTAATTTACTGATAATTGGAGCAGCCCGAGGCGATGAACCATATACAACACGAAAAATATTACAGCTGGGGGAACCAGACACGGCCTACTTCGGAAATGGAAGAGGTACATGACGCTATAGAGTAGTCAGAAGCGAGACATAAAGGGAGAACCAAAGCATTTTACCGGACGGACAGTGACTCAAAGGAGTCACTACAGGAACTTAAAGCTCATTTTTCAGCTATATGGGAAAACAAATTGGAACACAATTGCTTGCCAGTAGAACGAAATATCAGTTCGGACTCAACGCTTTACCTTTTCTCCTGCCACTCGAAAATCTCGCTTGTACCGGTATCATTACTATACCCCTAGTTCAAGCCTCCGTCATCCTACGAGAGAAAGAAAGAACATATATCTAGGTGGTTTTCCCAGAGGAACGTGAAATCCTTGCGTGATGGCATTCCCACGTGGCATCAACGCGTCCAGGAACAGCAAGTCGGGAATGAAGAGGATTATTACCCCCGCCAAGGAGGTTATGTTTTCGTCGTGTTTGTCTGTCTGTCTCTTTGTCTGTCTGTTTGTCTGTCACCAAGATAACTCAAAAGTTATGAACTGATTTGGATGAAATTTGCAGGGATTGTTAGGTATGTTAGGAGGAACAGTTGATTAACTTTTGGTGAAGATATGTCCATCCGTTTGTTTGTCTACCTCATTTTTCTCGACGCTATAACTCAAAAAGTTATGGATGGATTTTGATGAAATTAACATGAGTTGTTAGGTTTATATCAAAGAGTAAATGACCAAATTTTGGTAATGATTCGCTTGTTCGTTCGTTCGTCACTGTTTTTAATTTTATGCTTGTTAGCACAATAACTCAAAAAATAATGAATGGATCTTTATGAAATTTATAGGAGTTGTTAGTATTGCTAAAAGACATAAATGATCAAATTTTGGTGCAAATCGGTTTGTTCGTTTGTATGT
>LQNS02278091.1:13973208-13986501 GCA_001587735.2 Parhyale hawaiensis | reverse complement strand
TCCTAGTTAACTCCAAGGACTGTATGGCCGCCATCCATCCTATATAAATTTATATTCAATTCATATATATGCTCCATGTGAGACGATTAGTAATAATTACTACAAACAGAAAAAATTGCCGCATTATCAGAAGGTAGCTAACTAAGAAAGTTCATATGATTTACGTAGTGCTCGTAAAATGTTTACTAAGAAAAAGCAAGAACGTTACTGGTTACCGTACTTCTGATGAACTCTTTTCTTCAATAGGGACGGTTGCATTGGAAATGAGCCGTCGCGATTAACCACATATTTCAGGCTTACATACGGGCATGTTCCAATCGTAACACTGCATGTGCTCCGAAGCGATTGCGGCAGACAAACTCTAGGTAAGCATGCTGTACGATTTAAAAAAGGAACATTTTTAAAGGCGCCGTCAGCTTGGGAAAAATAAAGCAATGCGACGATAAAAAGTACCGAGGACATAATTGAGAGGAAAATGCGGCGAGCAGTAACCACGAAGGATAAAACTAGTGAGGCATATAGCCTATATATATGGCTGAGCGCGCGAAGCTAACTCAAACAAAGTCAAGCAAATGCCAGTCTGTGTGCTGCAGTTCGCTCCAAAGGATAATCTGTTAAGTGCAGCGACCTCGTAGATATCCGCGGACGAAAATCTTTGTGAATGAGTTACAGCACTTGTGCCTTCAGGCTTCCAATTATTGCTTCAGTAGCGTAACGCACAAACGTGTCATCCCCAGCCTCTGTACTGGCCGTCCAGGGCACGGCAATGTAAATAGAGGAGGCTTTTTCAGTTAATGCATCAGTACAGCACAGAAAAGGATACTAAGTAACTAGCCACATTGACCAACTTTTACATTTAGTTGCAGTTGCGTAATTGCACGCCGAGAAAAGTGCTGCACGTGTCCTCGTGCACCACGCAAAACGCTTATTTTGGTGTACTCATGTTGCATGAAAGCTCCGCTTATTTCCATTGGGACGGAAAGGACTGTTGATTTAGGAACACTACTTTTTCCGTCGTAGCTTTACTTTAATTAATCAGCACGTTAGTGAAGCAGCGCAAGTCGGTAGCACAGCTAGTGGGCATAAAGCCTAACGAGGCCGCACTCCTATAGCTATAGGTGAAGACACTCGGACTTTGGCGCAGACAGCTAATGAGCAGAGCAGTGTGTTGGCCGTAAGCCTCCTCCCTGCATGCCCAACACCGTGCATAGTCAACGATATATTCCTTCCATCGCAGTGTGTGTGGCTCTGTACTCTCGGACGGAAGGCATCGGGAACAGCGAGGCCAAAACTACACTTGCTGGCTTCACACCTTTTGCGGGTCTGCATGCCACTATCGTCACGTTACTACCTACACCCACATTATCATATTCATCTTTGTGAGCATAGCCGTAAGGCGGAAGACTACATTCGCTTGGCGACTAGTAACGTCCACAGACAAACACAGGGTATGATTTAGACATGTAGGCTATCATGATAACATGTCAGCTAAACCAAACGCACTGCGAGAGAGCGCAGTAAAAAGCATATGTTATAGTCAATGCCGACGACGCACTTCAGAGCTGCAGCATTACCATCAAGACAGACCAACAGTTTCCAGGCATGCGGTGTTATCAACAGTTCAGGTGCTCCATGAAAAAGTAGTAGCATTGAGTAAATTGAACTGAGGGCTGGGAACGAAAAGCAGCCGCGTGGCTGAAAACAAATTAAACAGGGAACAAATAACGAAAATATATAAGGGTTTCTTATGTGACTGAACTTTACCCCTTATTACTAAAAAACCGTTCGGTTACGTAATTCTTTAATTCAAGACAGAATATGGGTTTTATCAAACATAAAACCAAATCTGGAACCTTGCATATAGGAGATACCATCAAGGAAAAAGTCAAATAGTACTATCCCAAGGAAATTGAACGTTTGGTGCCGACTGTGAAGGACTAAACTAAGTAAGGTCCAGCCAGTAATACTCCCATTTTATCACGGCACTCAGGTGCCACGAGTCGAGACTGTAAACGAAAGAAGCAAAAGCGTAAGACGAAACCAAACGGCACACTGAGAGAGCGCACATCACTGAGCCAATAAACTGGTCATAAATGCGCTTCACTCGCTGCAAGCAAATGGAGCAAACAAGGAGGATACTGTTCGGTGCGGTGCATAATAGCCTCTTTGGGACTACTGTAACTTCTCACTTTTAGAATACTTAACGGTCACTTGCGAGAATGAATCACAAGTGGACTTTCTGGGACTACTGTAACTTCTCGGGAGGCGTTTTTTTTATATCATCTAAAGATCACTAGTGAGGTGCTTTACAGCGCATCACTTTCAAACTAGTGACAAATTTAAACGTGCGAATATTACACCTAAATGTGCTATCCAGAGACATCCCGTGGACTACCTTCAATAGATTGCCGATATTTCGCAAGCTGCCTCATGTCAGGCAGCGCTTGTAATCAACAAGCAAGTCGGCAATACGGCCGAGGTGTACCTACCTACTGTGCGTAGGTTGTGTTTCTCACAGCAACGAACGCCCGGGAGACAATGGAACTTGTCACGTCACCGTCAACATTAAATTCATTATTCTCATTAACTCAAAAGTTAAATTTAAGCTTCCCTTTTTCACTACAACGGCGATCAAAGAAACGAAGAAATAATAGACATAATATGACGAGAAAAACAAAGCAATCATGCACGTGAGTGTTCCCACACTAACACGTAATTCAAAGGCTAAGTCAACGTCACCGCACATCCCACCCACGTGAAAAATCCACATGCACAGGTTCGTGCTGCAGGTAGATGCCCACTGGGCTAAGGGATGTGCTCGGCTGCAGTCGACCACAGACTGTCGGAGATATGACGCCATAGAGGGGAGACCCATACGTTAACCACGACCCCCGAACCGTCCTCATTTCTGGTTAGGATCAGTATCCCCGCAACAGCGAGTGAACGCCAGAAATGCTGACACCGCAAGCCAAGTGTCGCAAAAATTTACGTTCCAGATGGGGAGATGACCTCGGGCACTGGTGTATGCGGAAGCAGCACTCTAATGTCACGCTTGCAAAATTAGAATTTAAAACTAAGACCTCGCTTACTTAGTAAATTAGAACAATCTCCGCATACAGGTAGCCTCTCTATATAACGAAATAGCTACATCCCAAACTTGTTTTATATTTCTTGGTAATTAGAGAAGGCCCGACTCTCGTTAATTAAACACGGCAGTATTTCTCTGTAATTAAATGAAGCTCTACGTGTCCGTAGCAAGAGAATAGGGCCAGTCAGCTGACTCCACAGAATAAGAGCATTAGTGTACATAAGGCAGACTGTACCGACCCGCGCGCACACGCTGACCACACACACTTGGCGGCCTGCCACCACATACACTCCTTCCTCCCCCCACGGGCCATGCGGCAATGTGGTGGTCTGTGCAGAAGATCCCCGACTCTAATTTACTGATAATTGGAGCAACCCGAGGCGATGAACCATATACAACACGAAAAATATTACTGCTGGGGGAACCAGACACGGCCTACTTCGGAAATGGAAGAGGTACATGACGCT
The DNA here is from genome assembly GCA_001587735.2 of Parhyale hawaiensis. Taxonomy (NCBI): domain Eukaryota; kingdom Metazoa; phylum Arthropoda; class Malacostraca; order Amphipoda; family Hyalidae; genus Parhyale; species Parhyale hawaiensis. The sequence goes on along the minus strand of LQNS02278091.1, from coordinate 13,982,946 downwards.
ATAGAGCAGTCAGACATAAAGGGAGAACCAAAGCATTTTACCGGACGGACAGTGACTCAAAGGAGTCACTACAGGAACTTGAGGCTCATTTTTCAGCTATAGGGGAAAACAAACAAACACAATTGCTGGCCCGCTGAAAGAAATATCAGTTCGGACTCAACGCTTTACCTTTTTTCCTGCCACTCGAATATCACGCTTGTATCATTATTATACCTCTAGTTTATGCTTCTTTGATCTTACGAGAGAAAGAAAGAACATACAGTATATCTAGGAGGTATGCCCAGAGGAACGTGAAATCCTTGCGTGATGGCATTCCCACGTGGCATCAACGCGTCCAGGAACAGCAAGTCGGGAATGAAGAGGATAACTATCATTATATCATATTAGTTATTTAAGTCTCCCTAGACACAACTACCTATACGGTGATTCAAGAGAGAAAAACGAAGGGACACGTATGTCGACAGAAATGTCAAACGCATGCACGAAAATGGATTCACGCGCTTGAGAACAGCAAGTCGGTAAAGAAGAGGAAGAATAAAAAAATAAAATGAGTAGGATTATGAAACCAGGAAGGAAGCAAAGGTGGGCACGAAAGATAGGCCTTCCCGAAGGCCTAACTAATGGCTAAAGTAACCTACCCTACACAAACCTTCTGGAGGCACTGCTCCCCATAACGTAGGATGGGAAAGAAGAGGAGCCCAAGCGTATAAGTGTATGTAAACATGCAATGTCCATAATCGAGAGAATCGTGTAATATACGCTGTTAGTCTAAACTGTCCGATTGCGAAGAAGAGAACAAATCACCGGTGGGAGCACGAAAATGGAAGGAAACAAAGTGGCCAGGGAAAAGTGTCCAGGAGGTCCATCTGACCTATCCGTCGAGCAACACCAAACACTACGCGAAGGCAAGACCATGAGACCTGCGCCTGACTGTGAACACAACCCGTGTTATGAGGACGGGTCTTCCCAGGTCGAGGAAGTAGCTGCAGCTTACGGTTCAAAGTAATATAAAATCTTGAGTCTATATGGCCTACCTCATTTCTCCCAAAGGGAATCCCTCGAGCAACACAAAATACTCTAAATTAAGGGAACAAACATGAAACATGTTCCAGGAGGTGGGCAGCAGCCGCGCGATAAAGGCGGGAGCCGGGAGTGCACCAGCCGAGGAGGTGCAGCAGCTAGGCAGCGCAAGGGTCCCAGGTACCTATACACAGTTGACCGAGCGCGGTCCCGTTGCGGCGAAACAATCGCTCGCTGCGAAGAAAAGCAAGAGCTGTTCCGCTCCGCTGTTTTTTGTAGAATGCGCGGCAAGCCTGCGATCGTGAAATGGCCTGAGAACATCAAAAGTGAAGGTTCACTGCGCTCTGCGCTACACGCCTTTGCCATCAGGTCTCGAGAGAAGCTGCGTAGTTGTTACTGCTCTACAGCGCGCGTCTTCTGGGCGAGCTTCAGGGAGAATGTGGGATTTGTGCTAGGGTTGATCTGCACGCAAAACACCAGCAACAGACAAAGACACGCGCGTGCACTGAGCATGAGACAAGAAGCACTTTCCCAAAAGGCTGAAGGTATGGGGAAAAATAATGGAAATTGCTACAGATATGTGCTGTAGAATATACGGGATACTCCAGAAAGAAAGTTTGCGCTAAAGATAAGATACATTGAAAGAATCGTAGTAAGTTGTGACTAAACTTGTATATATAGTTTTTATACCAAGTCGTGACTTGTACTATTCTAAGAAAGAAATAGAAATTAGAAGTGGACATACACCAAAACGTCCACTCTCGCCCTGAAGTTTCAGCTGCACTGACAAGCACAGGACAATTCAAGTGTCGCCATGACAAGCTCCACACTCAGTGGGAGACATCGCTATCACTGCCAACTCTAAAACACACGTTCTGCAACGTACCCACTGTTGTAGTACTGAAGTTCAGAAACATGGCGGCGACAACATCAAGACATCAAATGGGAGCGAAGTTAACCTAATGAAACAGTCAATACTTGTAAACTATCGTGTCTTCGAATATTACGAATTCACAGTCTCCATTAGAGTAACCAAGTAAATTAGACTTTCCTACTAGTAGCGCCGCTTTTCTAAATGAAAGATTCCCTTTATCTCAGCGCTACCTATTAACAAACATGGAAAAGTATTCGGAAATGAAGGAGTTATGTTTCGATTTAAGAGCGCCCACCCGTTCATGTCATAATAATGGCGCTAATTTTGTAAGAATGGGACCCACTGCCCCGTGTTCAATTAGGTACCCTAAGCCTTAATATCAAAATGAATCTCTTTCTTAATCGCTTCGTAACGTTGCGAGTATCGCGACAGTACAGCTGCCGGCACAACTGCTGTAGCATGTCAGATAAAGTTTTAGTTTTTCCCTTCTAATTTGACAATTTAGTTTTATTTATTTTGCTACTAACGCATTACCGGTACTTGAAGGTTAAAACTCTGAATGTAGTTTTGCTAAGACCAAGTTAGAGCCGCAACAAATCTGAGCCGTGAAATTGGTACTTCTTCACGGAACTGCGCATTTTACGAATTTCTGTTACTTAACGAGTTGTCTGAGGAACGTTGCAAATTCTCAGATAGGCCTACCAGCGACGTAGCCTCAAACAAAGACTTGAGTTGTTTCGAGTCACGTTCTTAATGAATCAGGACGACTAAAAGTAAACCAAGTTGCAGAAAATGGACAAAGCTTGAATTTCTATTCTTTTCATTGAATGCTCTTCCTACTTAGACAACGTTGATATCTAAACAATGAAGATAGGCCTATTTAAAGATTTTCCGAGTGCTTCCGTAGAGTCTGGTTTTTGTTACTTTCTCCCCACATCGCAATAATATTTGCTCTAAGTTTACGACATACAAATTGAGTAGATGGTCCACGAAGTACAGGAGAAGCGATTTTTCCCAGAAATTATAATTTCCAGCGTGCTTTCTTTCGATGACGAAGCAGTTATTGCTTGAGCGCAATATTTTCGATATACTGAAGTTCTATCATAGCGCATACAAAATACGTAGCATGCAAGGAATAAATTAAATTTGGTAGATGATGCATCGCTGTTTGTAATTTAAGTTAATTTTTTCACAAATCTTTTAGGGAAGGAAGAAATATGCTACACAGATGAACTAAAATTACAATTTGAGAGAGCCGTTGCAGCGTTCTTTCAGAAGCATGTTAGCAGCGAAAGTATGATCAATGAAGAAGCGTCATCAGAAATTCCTCGCCGTCATTTTTGACAGAACAGGCAATCTAGTTAATTAGAAAGATGGATATCAACCAGCTCTTCCCTGAGGCTGCTGCACAATGGTTAGGCATGACCAATGTGTTGACCCATACCGAGAGGAGCTTGCGGCGTTACATATCCCAAACACGAAGATGAGGACGGCCAGGCCCAAACTCTCGATTAACAGAGAAAAAGATACCGTACCTTGACACAGTCGAACGTCCACGGCCCATGTCTGGCCAGCTTGTCCGAGAATTCCGAGGTTAATTCGATACGAAACAGCCTTTTTTGAGCAAGAAAACGAAAAATATCGAGACTCGAATGCTCGATGTTTACTAACGTACAGCGAGACGGCGCGGGGCCAAGCACAGTTGAGTAATAATAAGTGAGCAAAATTGGACAGCGAAGTGACCACAAGATGTGCAGCAGAGGACAGCCAAGTGCCAAGGGACCCCGGGGCAGCAGAGCGATGCTTCACCAGCAAATTATGGTGCGGCAGGTACGGGACAGGCCAAGTCATGGCCTCCGGGACTGGGCCAGACGTTCTCGACATAATTTTTCTTTTATTGCTTCTCAGAAAGCTGTGTGTCTGCGATGCGCCTGGCAGGTTGCATGCTCGGTTATCAGTCGGTCAGCCGGCAATTTTCGACGAAAGCCTCTGCGTTGTGGTGTAATTTCCACTTCCCAAATCTTAAAGCANCTTTTATTGCTTCTTAGAAAGCTGTGTGTCTGCGATGCGCCTGGCAGGTTGCATGCTCGGTTATCAGTCGGTCAGCCGGCAATTTTCGACGAAAGCCTCTGCGTTGTGGTGTAATTTCCACTTCCCAAATCTTCAAGCAACGCCCGCCGGTTAGCTTTCAATTCCTCAATAAAATCAAAGGATTTTCTTACGAAAGGCGCACTATGCTGTGATTTCAGGCTCAGCGGGGATCGAACGCCTTTGCATTTGATTTCCAAGTTTCTTGAACAACCATGCATTGTGTTCGAAGTCTTCTGATCAACCATGAGTACTTTTCCTTTAGATAGGCTACCTATTTTTTGAGCAACCTACAGCTGAGTTGAAAAATATATTATCTTATTCTAACGAGCCTAGTCAGAAAGTCACAGGCTCTAAGGCGGGTGGATAGGAAGACACCACCCCCAGATGAGGATAACTTTCATATGCACGCCTTTCTTCTTCACCGGTCTGGCTCATCAGGCTAGTAGAAAGTCAAGCTTGTAGAAAAAAGTTGGCAACAACGTCGGTTTAAACTCATAAATGGCATGTATCTCACAACAGACTGAAGATATCTAAGCTATAGGTAAAAAAGAAAGCAAATAGCTACATTTTGAATTTACTTAAAATGAAAGCGAATACTCACGAATCATACCTATAGCCAATACGTAAATTACTTTCAATTTGCAGCAGCTATAGCCAGAGATTGGAAGAATACTCTAGGACGCTTAGTCATTGTGATGCTTCCTCATTATCACACATAGCATGAAGATTTTGACTCTTGTTACATTGAGAATATTCCAATGGCAATGTAAACACTTCAGTGCAGCCTTTACCGAGTGCTCGATGGTTGATACTCATTTTGACGCTAAATACGCTCACAGATATAGACGCAAAGAGATTATTTTGACCTTCCAAATAGTCCCTCGATATCAGTTAATAGTTGTAGAGAAAATAGCGCAAATCATAATTTTGAAGCCGACACTCTCTAATATACAGTGCAAAGGGGTGCAACCAATAGTTACAAGGGGAGCGAGAGCAATGCTCCAGTATAGCTGCCAAAGGAGTGGCAAATAAAAACTTTTGCCCCTAGTCCCCCTGCGGCAATGTCCATCCCTCAACTGGCCCCGCAGTATTACGCAAATCTCAAATAGCTACAAATGAAGACATTAAAAAATATATATATTCCAAATATAATTACTAGAGTTTAAATTAGACAAGAACACTCAGAGAGCGAAAACATCCGCCAAGCAAAGCAAAGTTAACGAAAAATTCAAATTGGTTCTGAAACTTTCATCTCCCCTTCATCGTCACCAAAATTAGCCATTAACAACTCTTACAAACCTCATTAAGATACGTTCATACCTTTTTGAGTTATGATAAATACAAACATAAAATAACTAGAGCCCTCTGAGAGGGCATACCTCTGCTAAGCAAAGCAACGGTAACGAAACCTTCAAATAGGTTCTGAATCATTATTTTCTTTGTATCAACACCAAAATTTAATAATTTGTGCAGTTTACCAGTATTAACCGTCACAGTAATTTTCTTGAAGATCTGTTCAATANACTAGAGTTTAAATTAGACAAGAACACTCAGAGAGCGAAAACATCCGCCAAGCAAAGCAAAGTTAACGAAAAATTCAAATTGGTTCTGAAACTTTCATCTCCCCTTCATCGTCACCAAAATTAGCCATTTGTGCCTCTTAACTGCAATGACACAAAAAATGTGTTCATTTGTGGGAAATTGTGTCTTCTAACAACTCTTACAAACCTCATTAAGATACGTTCATACCTTTTTGAGCTATGTTACATACAAACATAAAATAACTAGAGCCCTGTGAGAGCGCATACCTCTGCTAAGCAAAGCAACGGTAACGAAACCTTCAAATAGGTTCTGAATCATTATTTTCTTTGTATCAACACCAAAATTTAATAATTTGTGCAGTTTACCAGTATTAACCGTCACAGTAATTTTCTTGAAGATCTGTTCAATACTTTTTGAGTTATGGTGATAACAAACATTCTGATAAATATTAGTCAAACACACAAACAGACCAGCAGATCATCAACAAACATTTAATCACTGATGCTTTTAACATAACTTCTGTAAATTTTGTAAAGATCCACTCCTAACCTTTTGAGTTATTATGCTAACAAGCATAAAAAGAAACACAGCGACAAACGAACAAAGTAATCACCACAAAAATTTTGTTATTTACCCTTCGTGATATACCTAGAACTCATGTAGCTAAATATCATAAAAATCCATCTATAACTTTTCGAGTTATGGCATTAAGACAAATTGGGCAAACAAATAAACGAAAAGATGAGCGGATTTTCATCAAATGTTAATCATCTGTTCCTCTTCACATAATTAACACTCCTTGTAAATTTCGTTAGAATCCGTCCATAACTTTTCAGTTTTCTTGGCATAGGCATAGCAAGTCGAGAAAGATGAAGAGAACGAAGCATCATTAGAAAGAGTAATTTAGGGAGAAAAGTTCCGAAGACCTAAGGCAACCTATAGGACCAACTAGCTGGGTCGAGACTAATAATATAGGATGGACGAACCCGACTAGCCTTAGGCTACGCGCACACCAAAAGCGGGATGGCAGGGAGGAAGGCAGGAGTGACAGGAAAGAGGCCTTCTCATCCTGCCTTTCCTTCGGCGTGAAACCATCTTCGCAGATGGTTGCTGCTTTTCCTTCTTTCCTTCCTGCCATCGTTTGCCTCTCTCAGTGTGCGCGGTTCGATAGGAAGAGCATGTATCCCGACTCCCTCCTGCAATCTTCTCGTCGAACAAGACAGTGACGTACCCCACATAACGTGGCCTTGACATAACCGCACGCAGCACGTTAAGCAGACCACTTTCTTTAAATTTTGTACTTAAATCACTGCAGCGACCGTACATGCACTGAAGAAAAGTTGCAAAATAGTAGCATGGTTTCCATTTCAAGCACTGCCGTGCTCTGACTAGAAAAACCACTCATAGTCGTATCATCAAACAGAATACTTGCATATAAACTTATCGTTCTACAGACAACACAGATTAGTATCTACCAAAGATAATAAAATGTACCCATCAAAATTTTAAACGCAGATTTTTAAGCTAAAATATCAAGTTTTTAATGAACCAAACACGCTTGAAGAGTTGAAAAGAAAAAGCAATTCATGATTACCATCAACAACAAGCAAACAGACCAATACACACTATTATGATTATAGTGGGTAGGGCTCCAAAACACACTGCCAGTCTATCAAACGGCTTCAGTTCTTAGACAACACTCACTTAGCAGAAAAATAGCCCATGGCACGTTCATTGTACAAGTTACTATGAGCGTTCCTGTCTATTGCAACGGTATTTTAAGAGAGAAAAACAGAGCAATCAGTACGCTAAAGCAACAGGAGACACACATCACAAAAGGAACAGTATATAAAGAAAACTCCACTATCGGTGGTCGGTTTCCATAGTGCAGTTCTAAAATACAACGCACACAAAACGATCGAGTTTCCCGCACATCCCATGTCGCCAGCGCTGGCGGGACTGAAACTAACGTTGCAATCGAAGGTATCAGTTGTGAGAGATAGGCATTAACTTGCGGCTACACAATCAAAGCACGACGGCGATGATAGCAGAGTAACTGCCGAGCTCAGCGGTCGGTAGACCGCGGCTCCGGAGTAGCGCGAGGATTCTCGGGCCCTCCAGTTGCGGGTCCAGTGGTTTAAGCGGACCACCTGATTCTGCAAAAGGCTACCTGAAGAAATGATGGCCGTAACGTAATTGAGCGGTTGATTTTCCGTTTTCAACAGTAATTGCTTTGGAGACTGAGGCCTTCTTATGACAAAGTAAACGTGTAATTATGCGGTATTACGTTCAGATGATCAGTAGATAAATGGGCTGTACGGCATTGAGTTGATGGGAAACGGGCCCATATAGCTCATTTGAAGTGACAGTTGGTGACCCCCACAGTTAAAGTTATACGGTCTCGCACATCTGCACAATTTCAGTCTACTAACAAAGAGTAAGTACGTCGTAGCTTGCAACAGCAACAAAGCTGGGCGTGTGATATAGGCTTTATCTCTCTGGCCATGATTTCATCCTATTACTTACTGAACAACTTGTCTTTGCTTAATTTGACGCTCAGACGCATCAATTTACGGCGCTATTAACAATTTGGTAATTCTAGGCTACCTGCCGCCTGCTCCATGTTTTTACAAATATTTGCAAGAACTAAACTTACGTTAAACTAAAAAAATTAAATTATTTCAGATCGTCGAAGAGCCACGCCCTGTATCCAACGGCTACGTGCACCTCACAACCAGCGAACTAACATACCACGGAGCATATTATCACTATATAGTACCACAAGGCGTGAATTGTGGTAGGTAGGTAGGTACCTATGGACTGAGTAGCCTTCAAGTGTTTAGGAAGAGGGAAAGGAGGGTATATACACAGAATGTCAAGATTAAATGGGGAAATCATAGGCATACAAGCATACAGGTGAACTACTTACGGTACATGACATGCCTAGACCAACGTTAAAACACTTTCAGACCGGTTTCTGCGGGCAACTGCGTTACTACTCACGCATCACACACTCACTGCACATCATATATCCAGTCACGAAATATCTAAGATAACTAAGCGCGAGCGAATGCACAAACTCCACAAGTAACTTAACATACGTTACACGCACACGGCAAATACAGTAGTAGTGATATCATAACCCCACAGTAGCACTGCTAATATGCACTGGAGTCACATAAAACAGCATCAGCGACATAATCCCACAGAAAACTACTTATATGCACGTAAGCTTAACACACGTCGAAACATAAACCTGGGGGCGACACGAGGCCATCACACCCCACGGAGGTGGTCACCTGCACGGCCACATCCACACATAGGCTACGCCAGTGACGTAAGATGTGCGCACACACACGAGAAGGGTCCCACGGAGGTGACACGTTTGCAGGGTCAATTACCTGAAGGAAGGGTGCCGAGGGGGGCCGGCGGAGAAGGGGGCGGTGTAGGCACGACCGACTGCACGCTCACAGCCTCAGGAGATGAAGAGGACGAGGACAACCCGAAGAAGTGCTGCCAAAACTCCATAACACGCGACACTTAAGGGCGGCGACCACCACTCCTCACAACCTTATGTGTACCAACAGTCATAGTAAGATAACGGTCTGCACTGAGCCTAGTGTGTGTAGTAAGGATCAGTTCACAAATTCCTTTCCAGCGCACTCGTGTAACACAGTTTTCAGTAGACCTAATGGGCACCAATTTCAATTATACACAATACTACGTCATTCTGCCAACAATCTGCGGTAATATATTTTTCTAACTAGGCAGTTCTGGGGAATTGTAAAAGTACCGGACACACAACAAGCCGCAAGTAGATTATCTCACTGAGTACACACCAAACGAATATTTGGACAAGTAGGTAGTCCTAGAAATGAACGTTAGCAGCAAAAATGTCACTGGATATATTTCACAATTAACCTTAACCTGCAACCATAACTGAGATGTATGTCATATGTAAACGCACATAAGTGAAAGCTGTAAATCCTAGAGAAAGACAAAGAGTCCAAATCGGACAGATGCAAGCATTTATCGCCTATGTGAAAATGTAATTTCCAGTCTAAACAGCGACAGTCAGATGTTAGCGATTTTCCCGGTACTATATTGGAAACAATAGTTACGACGCTCTAGCTCGACGAGAGTGTAGTAAATGAATCGAGAGATAGAAATGAAAAGAGAGCGGAGTGGAGAAATTCCCGTTGAGTTTTAAT
>LQNS02278091.1:13935424-13964626 GCA_001587735.2 Parhyale hawaiensis | reverse complement strand
TTCTGTTGCATTTGGCAGTGTGGAAAGGACGAACACCGCAACAATAACCATCATTTCTTCTGTTGCATTCGGCAGTGTGGAAAGGACGAATCAAAGCAACAATAACCATCATTTCTTCACTTGCATTTGGCAGTGTGGAAAGGAGGTATCACCGCAACAATAACCATCATTTCTTCACTTGAATTTGGCAGTGTGGAAAGGACGAATCACCGCAACAATAACCATCATTTCTTCACTTGCATTTGGCAGTGTGGAAAGGACGAATCACCGCAACAATAACCATCATTTCTTCACTTGCATTTGGCAGGGTGGAAAGGATGAATCACCGCAACAACCGAGAGCTACACAAGCTAATCTTTGGCGTCAGTTTACACGTGGTACTGCGTGTAGAATGACTCAAACGCGAAGACCAGAAACAAAATTTGGATATAGCAAAAAGTCCTATAATTACAACTCTTATCACGGGATATTGGACGAATGAGTATTTCGTGCAACAACTCGTCTCTTACAATATGATCTGACAACCCCTTTTATTCAACGGCCAGTCCGAAGCTCATATCGGTTACATCTTCCTCATCAACTCTTCCACTTTCGTCCGTCATATCACTTGCAATTGACATGCGAAGCACAACTAAGGAAAGTTCTTGCGGAGATAAAGGCACAAATTTCGATAGTAGCCCGTAAACTTAATGAGACTGTTCAAGAAATTTTTGATGCAGCTTTCAAGACATCTAATGATAATACAGTATATATAAAGGGCACGAACGAACTGTCAAAGCTCAAGGGAAGGAAACATGACAGACAGCAATGCACACGCTAGTCTACAAAATATACTCATAATAAACTGAACCCACAGTTAAATGGCGAAAAGAGGCATACATTTATAACGCCAGACCAAGTGTTTAAGTGCGCACGTAAATGAAAGGTAGGCGGGCTCCCGAACATTATGCCGAGGTCTCCACGGGACGACGTGTTGGGGTTGCTCTACGGACGGACGGCGGATGCACACAAAGACGAGGTCCAGACGAAAGAGATAATGAGGCCATGGCCCACCCTAAAACTGAAGTTTAGTGCGTGTTTTATTTAGGATATATATCTTCGTTTTCTATTGGATACAGTTCCCCCCCCCCCAAAGCAACTGGGCTGAATCCGCCTTAGTATGCATACGAGCACGGAACTGGTTGGTCTCCGTGGACGCGAGAATACAGCATCTCATGGTATACAGGGCTAAGACAGCGTTGCCCATTTAATAATATCTAATTTCGCTAATTTTCGAGAGTACGGTATATTTTGCTACATCCTCTGGCTTTATTTCGTCGTATCAAACACAAGTAACTTCTGCGTCTCGTTTTTTATACATACACCGTACTGCCAAGCTCGCATCAAAATTGGCTCATGACCCGTTTGGAAACGGAACTCCATCGCAAGTCGAGGACTCACTGAACTGCGTCCGTTATAACGCTGGAACGACGAATCAAAAACCGCTCTCCCGTAGGAATAGCATACTTCGAAACCTACATAAATCAGATACCCACTAGTATCAAGGTCGAGCCACTATGACGAACAACACAACTAGCAGGCGTATAAATACGCTATTATACACAACAGCATCACTACAGGCGGACTCGTCACGTTAGTATGCAAGGCACGAAACAGCCAGAGATGAAGTTACTCTGCACGTCTCGAATTGCTCAAGCCTTTATACAACACTTGCTGCAGGAAGGCATAAGCATCAATGAAGATAGTCGGTCACTATTACGCGTCAGTCAGGATGAGTCTTGCATTGTGCATGTACGTTTGAACAGCATAAGCCGTAAAATAGACGTGTCAAGAATGATATAGAGCCATAATACGCGAGGGTGGGGCAGTCAGACAACGGTATACTGTGCTGTAGGTAGTGCCGCCCCCTGCTGTCACTGATCTACGCAGCAACTACCGTGCAGGGTAGACGCAACCTCTTGAATAAAAAAAAAAAATAGCACAGAAGAGCCTTTGAGTTATATACCCACTTCCTGAGCTAAAGAACAATTCCTTTTTCACTTTTTTAATTTGCGTAATTTAATTGGTGAAAACACCATCGAAATAAAAAAATAAAAAGCTAGAGAACTTCGCTAAAAAAGCGTGAAAGACTGCTTGGGCCATTTGGAATAGCACGAGGCCAACATAAAGCACATAGGTAATTACAATAACTAGCGGAATGTGACGCGTGAGGAGGAGGAGACTTGGTAGGAAGACCATGGAAATGATTCCCAAGAGTGCAGCAGCTGCATGAGGTGTCAAAATGAGGTTGAAATATGACATCCAAAATACAAAGTTGAAACTGTATTACTTGTGGCAGTTAGCGCTCCCCGATGCTGTACACTGAGACCAATGTCCCCGTTAGCATCTCCCTCCCTACAGGGTAAGCCTCTGGATGCGAGCTGTATACATAAAGTGATGAGACTAATGTTCTACAACATTTTTGTTTAACTGAAATTGTAATTTCATACCTATTGTCTCTGCTATGTAGTAACTGTGCGTATACACACAGGGCAGATGGTTTTCCCGCTCGTTACAGAAGCGCTGAAACTCAGGTAGCCTACCTACGGGATTGCGTTCAGCTGGTTGGTAGCGGATTTTCAACGTTCTGCAAGTAATGTTACAATGGCATGGTCTTGCACGCGTAGGTATCTTCAAATTTGGGCAAAGGAAAAAGTCAAAAGAACTCAAGTCGGGCAAACAAGGCGGTCGAAGAGCCACGACAATGTTTTTAGTTGCTAAATTTTGGTAAATTAAAATAGCTTTGTAGTAAGGCGCACTGTTGTGATGCAGCAACCAAGTATTATTATTATTATTATTATTATTATTATTATTATTATTATTATTACCATTGACATTCGGTCTTACACTAATGACTTTATATCGAAGCTTTCAAGAACTTCTAGGTTAGAAGACTGGATTATGGTAGGGCAGTAGAAAAAACCCGGCTCATGAAACAATAGTCATGGACAGACTTCAAGCCCGCATTGGCGATGCACCAGATGGTGACCTCCATCCCGTCCGAACGGCAAGCCGCCAGTGCTGTCAGTTCCAAAGCACCACTTACAGTGTCATTAATCTATTTTCAAACATCATATAACATTGTAAAATCGATAACTTTCGATATTCAAAGGAAAAAGGATGTGAATTATCGATTACGTCACGTGGTAGAAAAACAGAGATTATTACAAAGTCGCAAACAAAACTAACACCTCAGGGACAGGATGAATCACCAAGAAATATATCCAGGGGTAACTACAGTTGAGTTCTCGAGGTCCGGACCTCTTCCTCAAATGCGAAAAATGAAGGAGACCATAACTCAGAAGCATTGCACATCTACACACAATACGCTTGCAAATATTTTACCAGTAATTTCAGAGTAAATTACGACATATCACGGAGAAACCATGGTCCGATGTAAATGTTTATGATTGAGCAGTATATATACCTAGGCTACACGGCAGTCACAGTATCAGGTTTTAACATCGCATATAACAACAGAGATGTTTATAACCAAACTGTAGCTGAGACAACTTCCTCACTGAAGGCCGAGCAGTTCCCAAACCAGCTCGGGGGGGCTAAATAAACATCAGAAATAGTACTTGATTATCTGTCACATGTAATTTTCATAATTTTGAACCAACCGTAGTACTATCGTATTAAGAGTTTCCTGCAAAGAATTATCATGCTTTCATACTTTATTACACCGTACATCCTTATTATTTCTTACCCTATCTTACTGAAGCTGTGACAGGCTTTCTCCTATTGTATTTCAATACAGGAGAAACAGAATTTACAGCGAGATATAATCCAGCCCCAGTAAACAAGGCACAAGGTGTGAGAATGTCACAAAATTTTCCGAAGTGGGTGGAACAAAAACTGTCCGGAGCAACAACGCCAAAGCCTGGGAGTTGAGTCGCCTCCACCACCCGTCCTACAAAAAGCGATGCAGTGCATTCTACGAACAAACCTAACGCTTAGGGCAACTTCTGCTGGTGTCTTTGTCAATACAAATACGCTGAGTCACGGTACTCTCCATGATGTCATTACCACACACGAGGGAAGCAATGCAATTACCACAGTAGGTACCGGAATCCCTGTCAATTATCCCAAAAGTTACCTCAAAGAGAAAGACGTACGCATCGCTCTAAGTTTTTTTTACCAATTTGAGATTTTGATTCGCAGTGCTAAAAAAACATTAATAGCCATGCGACAAAAATACAAGTAGCTAGATACAAACAGTCTGAGTTTTACATTATTAACCTCATTACTAAACATTCCTGAACTAGGGGCAAAACGGCAAAAAAATTTGCTTCGACATGTCAGGATTCTACGCTAAGAATGCATTATATCCACCAAAACTGCAGCCTGATCTTTTTTTTTTTTTTCAATACTAATGATTCTACTTTGGTGAACAGTTTTCTCAGAGCCATCCCAACGGATATCGAGTTTTGGTAGCGACAAGTTTTTCAAAATCAGTGTTAAAATTCTGCCTCGGGATCCTGTCTATAGCACCTCAGAAATAGATAGCTCAATGTCGAGCTGCTACCGATCTATGCCAAACCCAAATTTTGTTGAAAGAAAACTTACGAAGGTAATGAATGGAAAATTTATCCTACAGAAGAGAAAGAACATTGCCCGGGCTCTCGATTGCGGGACATATGATCATCTAAGAGAAGAAACAGCAGTGGCAGTATTATACAGATAAGGAGAACCCGATCCGACAATTGTATCACACAAGTTGCACAACAGGACAAAACTCTACGAATATTTCACGACTTCAACGTCGTCGGCAATGCAAGAAATGCAAGCAACTATAGACGATTGCCGTATACTTCTGCCATCGTCTGCAACCTCACCAAATTTTACCAGTTTTTTTCGAGCGTGACAACGATTGGACAGAAAGCCTAACAGATAATACACATTGCTCTGTACCATACTGTACAATGTGAATTTGACTTTAAGCTTCTCTGCCCACGGCATTACGGTACGCTGCGATTCGATCCAAAGTGAAAGAAAGAAGATATGTGCGATATGCTGAGGAAAGCAAAGTACCTTTCATCCATGGAAAACCAGCAGGCAAAAGACGATTAATAGCAGCAAAGACATCCTTTCCAGAAGTATAAAACACGAAAAAGAAGCAAAGTATAGGCACGACAAAAATGACACGCGAAAACGTAAATGAAGCTACTGGCCGTAACCTGAACGGTCCAATTTCCCAGAGGGCGCTGCTTCCCAAAACATGGAACAGGCCAACTGAACAGCAATGTAAGTCAATATACACGTTAGCTTTGGCCTGCTCCTCAGGAACGACGCGGTGCTTCGCCAGAGAGCGACTGTGAAAAATGGACACGCATTATAATAAGATAAAAAAAAGAAGAACAGTAACTCCGCGCAAGAGAAAAAGTAATCGGGACAGATCAAGAACATAAAATAATACCAGAGAAAAAAAAAACTAGAGGAGTACCGGACCAATTGCCCGGTATCGGTAGCACAAGTGGTATGGGTACACCTTGAGAAAAACCTAACAATCTACAGCTAGGGAGCTCTTTACCACTGAGGCATGTTGTAATTACAATTCTGTTGGGGTTACCGTAACTGGCAATGAATTAAGTAAGCGAGGCTATCGTAGAGTGTGAGCGGCTATACGGACTGCAACACGCCTCATGAAGGTGGGCGACTCGGGTATAACACTTGTTACATAATGTAGCCTAACCCCAGGGTTGCGCTTGCAAGTTGCAGCACGCCCCTGGTAACGGTAGTTGACCTTTTCGCGCTGCTGCAAGTGTTTCAGGCACCGTTGCCATGTTTCCTTCGCTAATACAAGAACGGGTACATGCACATCGCAGGAGCCAGGCCCACAGCTCTCACAAGTTTTCATCACTTTTTGAAGCTCATGGGAGGAAAAGTAGTCAACGTATATATAAAAAAAATATAAAAACACGTAACTTAAAGCTCTCTAAGGGTGATAACAAGGGTATACGAGAGAACATGAAAAGGACAAGTGGAACTTACTGAACGTAAAAAAGTTAACCCAGACGACCACGTAAAGCTAAATATTTCCATGTTTTTGCAACAAAGAAAGCAACGGTATTACGAAAGATATACATATTCGTATAGGCTAGTAGGTATGATACAGCATAAAAAGCTACGCTGATATCAAATCAGTGATCCAAATAGTTTCAGTCAGTGAGGGAGCACGCCAAAATTCTCGTAACTACAGACCAGACTCTTCTGCATGCTTTAGAAATGTAATCGAGGGAACCAACTTGCGCAACTTAATTAGAAACGTTTACGCTTGGAGAACAAAACGTCTCCTTTTTCAAACCAAATATCGCGTAGTTCACTTGTAGGTACTGAATACCTATGAACAAACAAACTGGTTGATTTTCATACATTCTGATTTCATTGGCTAGATACGCTCTCTGTGTGCGCTGACATGCAGTGTCAAAAGCAATAATGTGTGGATCTTAGGTTGCTAAATTCCTCCGTAAAACCAAAGGAAGTTAAACGGTCAAAGGGACTTTTAGCAAAACGTCGTATACACTCTACTAACGTGCATGGATGGGAGTCACGTATAAAGAAGAAGGACAAAGCATAAACACAATCATCTAAAGAAATAAGAAAACAAGCAGGAAGTACAGGTCGCACGACATAAAGATGTCTGACGAGCTTGACGAAGGTTCCAGTAACTTGTGACCTTCCTGGAGGAGAGGAGGATGAGCGATCCTACTTAACCTTACCCTATGCATACCTAAGCTTACCCTATGCATATGGAGGGCACACACAGGCAACGGGTGCAGTCGTAGCTTACACGTTAACAGCTGATAACTGCATATGAATACCATACACAACTGGCAATAAATTACTACCGGCCATAATACCTATGGGAGCGGCAGCGACTGAAGGGCTGAGGGTGCGCCGCGGTCGCGCGGGAATATTTAGGATCAGCCACGTGACGTACCTAATTGCTGGTCCTTCCGCTCGTGGTAGAGCATCAGTGGCACTGCCCTTACAGGGACGGCAAGTCATCGGATGCCCGTGCGCCGCACAATGCTTCTCAAAAGCTGTGTTATGGGCACTTCAGAAGTGAGGATTGTAGATGTTACGTTATGCCTCCCTCGACACTAGCCTACTCATGTGTTTGAAAAAAGAAAACGAAATGATATCAAGTAGCACGCCGAGAGAAATTCGAAGCCCAAGCACGGGAGTGTTCTCACACTGAAACAACACGCATAGAAAGAACAGCCAAACGGGAAAGAAAAGGAAGATTAGAAGAACGCATTATCAGTAGCAGTACGAAAATGCGAGTACAGGTAGGCACGAATGAAAGAAGTCACCCAGTCTAATGACGAAGACACGCGCTATTCAAAAGAACGACTATCTTCATCTTTTCGTCCGAACGTTATGTACTTGAACGCTTATAAACACAACTTTGAGATTGCCACAGTGGGGTGTAAAAATGTTGATCGTCAGTTCAGTTTACTCCGCAAGTGCCGTTAGTTAACTTTCGGACACACAATTATATTTGAAGGAATTTATAACTAATATTCTTTGCAAGTGTGTGCTATTTAAATGGAAACATCAACACTTTCAGACGAAAATATGACGATTTTCGTGTTTTTTACTGGCGTGGGGCATCTACATAACTAAGAACTGGACATCGCAGGTCAATCAAGACTTCAACGCACATGAAACTCTCAGCTCTAAAATTTTAAGAGATCCTGTGCCGCTCCATGAGAAGCCTGCACAGCTAAATGATTTCACGAATCACCAAGCAGAGTTGTAAAAACGACTGGGGATTTGCTTTTCTCAAATGCAGGAAAGTTCACGGCCTCACAATTGCTGCCGAGATAAACGCTTGTAAGAAATCATGGACTGCTTAATCGGCACGTAACTCATGGTTTGGAAAATGAGCTCTTCACAGATAAAAGCTTTTCACGGCGAGGTAAGCTTACAATAGTCAAAACAACAGGATTATGAAGGAAAACAGCCGCAAGTCATGTCAAGACGATGCTAGAAATAGCTATCGAACGCAAGAAACTCCAGTCAGAGACGATCTGGGCGTTTCTTCAAAGGCCCTGTATCAGAAGGAGTGAAACTCAAGGCTGCGAGCTATGAAGAACCTATCTTTGAGTCTGTGGTGAAAAACTTGAAGCATGATTTATTGGACGGGCCGTTTCTCTATCAGCAAGACGATACACCTGCCCACATATGGCAGCAGAACTCATAGGTGGCTTGTGACACTATCCCAGCTCTTTCTCCTAGGTCGAACGTCCAGTTGGCCACTTTCAGACCCTGACATCAAGCCGATAAACTTCAAAATCTGATTCAATTTGGAGACAAATTCTTGTGCAAAACCTCACCGTGCGGTAGCAGCTCTGAAAAAGTATCAACAGCATAAATTGAGAATTTATCAAATGTAGGGGCGCTGCTATTAAAACGGCGTTCGGTAGACTTGAGAGTATACGGTAATGAGCAACGAGGTGGATTTTTCAATTTTTAAAGCAACACTGATAGAGGTGTAACAAACAAATTATAGGCTATATATAAAATAAATTGGTTGAGATTTGGCTCACATATTTCGTTTAATCCTCGCAGCAGAACTTCAGAGTCACCGAATAATAGTAGAATTATGATATAATTTCTAGTGCTTGAGTGGCTAGGCCTAGATTTCAATGGTATCTCAAAATATTCAATTAGGCTAGACATTAGAAGAGAAAGTCGCATAAAAAAAATGAGTTCTATATCGTAGGTTGAGAACTTGAGATGCTCATCAGCGTTCATAAAACATTTGCATACGAGGGATCAGTTAACTGTCTTGCGCTCTCCATATCCCAGAACTATGAGGAAACAATTTCACAGATCCAGCTCGAGGTCACCAGATTATCAGTACAAGGTACATTACTTGCAGTACTTAATACCAAAGTAAGATTTGATTTCAATTCACGAACTGCCAATGTGGAGAAAATTCCCAGTCGCCCCGAGGGCTAGGCGTCGTCGCTGTGGGAAAGACTTACGCAAAAGGAAGCGTGAAAGCAGCAAGCGCACAGAGCTATGGAATGCCTGTGCACGGCACTTCCAGGTGGTCCAGGAAATGAGGACAGTGTGCATCCAAGCAAAGGTCAGGTGAGGTAGGTATAACAAGAGTACAGAAACATTGCAAGATATGCGTGTGACGTCACCTGAAACCCCGCTTTACATACTGACATAGCAATGATAGGTAGTACGCCCTCATTTCCTACTCTTGTAAAACCTTTCACACCCACAAAATCTGCTCACTTGTATATACCTATTCCGAGCTCTACGAAACAACACCTGGTGCAAAACAAATTTAAAGACAAGCATCAAGTGATGAGAACCACTGCCGGCCCGTGTCGCGAGCTGCGGGCTCCGTTTACACCGAGCAATAAAAATAGTAACAGATCTGCTTTGTATGCAACGTCACGTATATAACTAATTCAAAAACGCGCATGGTTGGGTTTATACCTGAAAACACAAATCCAGTTTGTATTGCCATTGCCAAGAGCAGCTAAATATACAAGGATGGATACTCGAAGCCACGGTTTGTTAGCCACAATCGAATGTTCTACGCAACCGGATAATATGATGAATGGAACTTCCATGCATGAAGCACTTAGATGAAGAACTCAATGGCATTTTATAATACTCTTCGAAGTAATTAAGTTGCGAAAGCCACAAAGATTGTGAAAATTACACAAGGATTCTTTTTTAGCTTTCTGTTAGCTTGCGAAAATTATTTAGCCCATCACGCAATTTTTCATAAATATGTCGAATCTTGTAGAGATCGATATTAACCCTATTCGAGCCACCATGTAGTTCTCTAACAGGATTTTTCACCAAGTGATGATGATCTAACAGTGAATCTAGTCAAGTTCCGTGCAGCAGAAGTTAATGACCTAGAAGAAATAAAGAAAGAAAATCAACTATTGAATCAAATATTTGCCGTGTACAGGAGCAATACGAAAATCAGTACAGCACAGTAGCGGCGAGAAAGAAGACCAGCAGCCGGCTCTCGGCCTATACCGCTCTACGCCTTTCTGTTTCAAGAGCTCTCAACATGCCCTATCAATAGCGTTTCTTTTCATGTAATATCGGTTTCTTCTTAATATGGATCAAATGTGACTTGTTTCTTATTTGTTAAAGTCAAAAGATCTATCAATCTAATTACCGACATTTATGTTACAGCGCGTAACATCGACTGACTTATTAATATTCAAATTCCGCGAGTCCGTTTTTCACCAGACCTTGGTAATTTGAAGCCGCTTTGGGCTGGTATGAATAGCATTAAATGCCTGTTTACAAATAAGTCTAACGCGGCTCTTCAGCAATGCTGAATATAACAAGAATAGCCAGAAAATGCCAGTACTATNTTCCGCGAGTCAGTTTTTCACCAGACCTTGGTAATTTGAAGCCGCTTTGGGCTGGTATGAATAGCATTAAATGCCTGTTTACAAATAAGTCTAACGCGGCTCTTCAGCAATGCTGAATATAACAAGAATAGCCAGAAAATGCCACTTAGTGCAAAATCCTGCGGGCCCAAAGAAGTTGGATTTTCGTTGCATGATGGGCCGTGCAACTGCTCGCATCGGTTGACTATGAGAGTCGATGTGGGATGGAGGGATAGCGCTATACCAGCTCTTCCAACAGACGCGAGAGTAATCACCCTGTGAACGTACAGGAAACCACAGCAGCTTATGGGGAGTCTACAGAGATTTCCATAAATATCGACAAAAAATTGTTTCCACAATGGGCTATAACATTCACTAGTCTACCGAGAGCTTCAATAGGAATCTTATGACAAAATCCTCTTAGCTTCCGTAAATTACTGAAAAAAAAAGTTTAGATAAACCACCAAAGTTATTTCATTAGAAAAAGGTAATGCTTCATGCAATTTTCTCTTTCTCTTATTTTCCTGTTACGTATGAAACTGATGATAACAGCAAAGCGGGACTTTGTGCATCCACCCGTTGGTAACTAGAGCCTGGGCAATGCAAGCTGTGAGAGTTAAGTTCTGGGAGTGTAGACCGAACGATATCCAATTGCCTGCACGGAGCCGCACGCATGTCAGAACCACAGTAGCTTTTATCGTCCACTGCATATACAAAGGGCCATAACGTCCCACAAGTATTGGCGCTCTCAGTACTATACAAAAATTAGGTAGAGCACCCACTCTCGGAACCACGCGACCTATGACCGAGTCACATCACTGCATGGGCGGAAACTGGAAGGTGCTACTGTGAGTAAACCATTTTATAATATCCGAAACATCCAGGAAGCAAAAGAGCGTAACGGGAGGACTCCTGAGAAACTAGCATCAAAAAGTGACGTTATCAATGGAGTCACTTCGACGATCTACGGCTGCGCAGCCTATGAGTATCTTAACTAATTTTGCCAGAAAAATCGTCGTAAATTGCGAATTTGATTTCTTTAAGCGCATAAATAAATCAAGAGAATATATACTAATTAGGCAATAAACAACTATCGAGAAAATTGCAGTGGAGGCTGGTGGAACTTTCACAGCCCTGTAGCGGCGAAATTTGGGCCGGTATGGCGACCTGATTTAACTTCTTTTATGAACTGAAGCCTTATTTACACTCATATTCGGTTCACAGTGCTCTTCATAGAACGCATTTAAACACATCACCGTATTTTTTCAACTTAGTTTATTCAATCTCTTGCCCTGACTTGCCAGCTACTTGAGCTGCACCCACACACAGTACACGGAAACTGCTGTCGGCAAGTACAGAAAGTTCGAGCAACAACTGTAGCTGTGGTTTTTCTCGCGTACAGAATATAGCGCGGCTTATAGTTGTTGGTAAGGATGAAGAACCCAACCTACGACGGCCCAAAGTTACACACTCAAATACTTGCACTCGTCGATGTGACGCCACGCGGTCACGGCTAAGTTTTATATTAGTCCTATTGAGTCTTGCCGTTACACTCATTGCTTCCTGAAAGCATCAGATCAGCTATAGAGTTGAGTTATCCGGTTGGCACAAACAGCGTTTCATGGCGTTTTGTGACTGGATTTTGTGTTGCGCAACTCGAGAACTGCGCAACAATTGCCCAGACAACGGCGGGGATAATGTCATAAGCAAGTCTTGCAGCAAGTGACGCGCAGCACTGTTGCCTCGGGTGACGTCTCTAGGTAACGCTCCAGAGTAGGTCAAGCACTGCATCATGGTCAGCAAACACGACCTTCGGCTTGACAGTACACATATCCAAGTCCTTGCAAGCATATTTGGCAATGATTTGCAGGCAGCGAGTAAGCAAACCTTGCGATGTAAACAATCGGCCTGTGAGAGCGCACGTCCATCTCAAGTGCTGGTAAATATGCTCAGCTCACACAGAATCGGTCAAGTCCAACATGAATGATCGCAGTCAAATACCTACCTACAAGTAAGTTTAACAATGGGAGCGTACACGCAAGCTATATCAGCCAACGAAGTACAGCATCCAAGTACAAAAAGTCCTAATTCGCTGAAATGCTTTCCGAACTCAAATAACGGAAATAAAGTGAGCAATTTATGCAGGGAGGGCTCGGCCGAATGTTTCCTGTCCCACAACAACAAAATTTTCAAGATTGGTAAGAAGAAAAGCTGAGCAGAAAGCTTTATGATCGAGTTAACCAGACGTTAGAAGGTAAAACTGATCCAAAACAGTTTGAGCGATACGTCGAAAAACTAACGGCAAACATCGAAAGACGAAATGCTCGATAAATTACGTGAATCTGTATAGCATCACACGAATGCTAAGGTTTCCTGTACCTAAGAATCAATACAAGAACAACTCTAGTTGCACGTAATAATGTACAGCCAAGGATAAAATTGCTATCCCAAAAGCACGCCTTCACGTGCACCGACGGGAAATGCTTGTCAAGCTTTCGTACGAAAACTGCACTCACTTCCGTTGATGCAGGGCGACCCCAGCTGGCTTAAAGATATTCTTCGTTGTTGAGTTGCCTCCAAGAGAGCGGAGTTTGAACACCACCCTCTCTGACCGCATTGAGGAAATAGTGATGGCGTTTGATCCTGCGGGCAAGTATTGCAGGCTCTGGTCCACGTCACCACCTAAGTGGGGCCGCGCCACAATCGGACCATAGTCCTTAAGGGACCAAAAAGGGGAGGGTTTGAGCGAAGAGCAGTGGGGCACGCCGGACCCACACGGCAAGACGCGCCCCGGCCACGCCCTCGCCCTTCCTCCCACGCTCCCCAACAAGCCACCAAGCAGGGCACAAGCCACCGCTCTGACCCGACATTGCCGGGTGCGCGGAACAGCAAGGCACGCCCCGCCCAAAGGCCGCCGGAGACAGAGAAAGGAAGCAAGCGCAGACGCGCCCCACCGCGCAGACCCGGCACCACACTGCATCACTCCTTGCTGCAACTGGGGAACTGCGGCCAATGCAGCAAGTTAGCTACCGTTGCAAGTCAAATTTTCAAGGAAAGTGGCCACTAAGCAACAAGTAACATTTGCTCTAGCTCTTGGGAGAGGAGGCTTGAATATAAATTACAAGCCCGTCGAGTACCCAGGGCTGGAAAGATATTCTTTCGGCGCAGACATCGCCTATGCTTCAAATAGTTCATTCACAAGTCATTATAGTACCAGAGCAATAAAATCCTTCGACACAAACACAGGACTTACAGCTCAAAGCAAATTACACTAGACGATTTTTAACGCAATAAGTTAAGTACAGTTTAATATACACATAACTGCGAGCTTTATGCAATTAACCACTACAGTCTAAAGGGAAACCTGCAACATACCATAGGTACCTTCCCGCTAAAACACTAACCGGCACTGAGGACCTCGTACAGATATGCCCCCGAGACGTGAAGATCTACAGTACCGTCCAAAACTCAGGGACAAATTTTCAAAATGGTGTACCTTTTTTTTCTAACTATGCCAGGTACTTCTCGTTTTGCACACTATTAGCCAGTAAGATGTTGATCATTGTGTTAAAATTTGAGACATCAATAAAGGTTAATAAAAAAGTTACGAACGAAAAGTTATGAACAAAGTTTGACACTACCATTTGTAAACATTGCTGTTCATTACATGATGGCACCACGTCAGAAAGTTGATATCCTGCGACAAGATATCATCAAGTTTCAAAAGAATAATTATACTATTAGATAAATTCCTGAGAATGTAAACCGTTCGAAAAGTGTTGTGGGCAGAATAAAGAGATCGTACAATGAAACCGGCTGCATTGGTGCCCCTCAAAAAGTCGACAGGCCCCGTAAAACGTCAGTTAAAGAAGACAAAGTCATCCAGCGTACGTCATTCAAGGATCGTTTCAACTCCTCGGCTGCGACAAGTAAGGAAATGACGGGCACAACATGTATAAACGTCTCACGTCAGACCGTTTCTCGGCGCCTTCAAGAAATAGGGTTACTTGCAAGACACCCACAGAAGAAACCGCACGTGAGTGCCAAGAACAAGAAAAAGAGATAAGAATTTGCAAACAAGCATGTTAACTGGTCCCATGAAAATTGGGCTACAGTGTTTTTTAGTGATCAAAGGAAGTTCAATTTTTTTGGTAATGACGGTAAAACTTTGTTAGAAGAAGTGAAGGTGATAAATTAAGTGTAAAATGCACTAAAAAGACTGTGAAGTTTGGCGGCGGGATCGTGATGGTTTTCGGTATGTTCTCCTATAGTCAATGGACATCGCCTCTCGTTCGTTTGCAAACCTGTGTGAATGCTCAGGTGTATAAAAATCTGTTGGAAGGTGTTGTCGTGCCTAATATTGTAAACTCAGGTGTCCCCAGCCCTATATCTTCATGCAAGACAATGCACCCTGCCACAAGGCAAAGACAGTCATGAGTTACCTTGAGCAGCAAGATCTCGAGGTTATAGATTGGCCACAACAAAGTCCTGACCTAAATCCAATCGAGAATCTTTGAAAAGTACTGGGGGTGAAAGTTTCGGCAAAAAAAAACTATCAATACAGAAGATCATTGGATGAAACTTTAAGAGGAATGGGCGAAAATTACTGTTGAAGATTGCCAGAGTCATATGGTCACGTAGTCGACGATGTGCAGCTGTAATCGAAAGCAAGGACTATTTACCAAATATGGATTCCTCACCACCATTTTACTAAATATTTCTGGCAAAATATTGAGTTAAATGCATTTTTTCTTGTTTTTTCCTTAGTTTTAGACGTTATAAATTTCAAGAGAAAAACTTTTCGTTCATAACTTTTTTATTATTCATTATACATGTCTCAAATTTTAATACAATAATCAACATCTTACTGGCTAATAATGTGCACAAGAAGTACCTAGCACGATTAGAAAAAAAGTTATGCCGTTTTGAAAATTTGTCCCTTAGTTTTGGACGGTACGTATTGTACTATGTATCAGGCCGTCACCAATATATCCGCAAGCTATTGGAATCACATTACAGAAAATCTCCCTATGCAAAGCAATATGCTGAGGCGCCGAGACAACATGTGCACAAGGCTCCCTAATTTCACGAATGGTTTCCCATAAGAATAGCATTCTTTGAAACGTCCTCCTCACGGTGGGCACCGAACAGATACTACGGGTGTATCTGTAGGTAGAAGCGGATGACCCGCAACTCATGAGTGGTCAGGGTTAACGATGAACGATGACAATAAGGAAAGAAAAACCATGACTGCAATGTGCAGTTCCTTAAACAAGAGTTCTCAGCCTACAATGTTCATTACCAATGGTCAGATTAATTGTTTATTACCGACTGATATCATCATTACCTATAGTTTGGACGATTTTGGCACTAAAATCCCAGTTGGCGAATGAGTTGTTAAATACGACAATCTTTACGTGTTATAAGTAACAGCACGTTCTTGCCGGAAGACAACAAAAATAAATCAAATGGAAAAGGATATAATAGGGAAGCAGCATTATAGTGGTTGTAGAAAAAAGTACACAATGGCGTCAA
Organism: Parhyale hawaiensis; assembly: GCA_001587735.2. Taxonomy (NCBI): domain Eukaryota; kingdom Metazoa; phylum Arthropoda; class Malacostraca; order Amphipoda; family Hyalidae; genus Parhyale; species Parhyale hawaiensis. The sequence goes on along the minus strand of LQNS02278091.1, from coordinate 13,948,661 downwards.
CCTTCCATCGAGCCACGGCGTCGGTATCAACCCGCCGCATACAGCAACATGCTGCGCTGAAACCTCCAGAAGCCATCCACAACTTTAAGAGAAACTTGCGGTAAAGCACCGAAAGCGAACATCAAAACGAAGCCTTTAATCCCATGAGCTCTCTCGAACTTTGTTCTAGTACGAGTTCGGTTAATATGCCAGAGAAACTACCTACTGAAAGTACAAGCTTCCCAAAACTACTGGTGGGTTACGATAAATGAAGGACTCAACCGAGTGTTGAAAGTGGCAATTTTTATAAACTTTAATATCAGAATCAAATTTATATTATCGAAGATGAGATGTTAGTTTACACGTATGAAACCATTGCAAATACTTGAAGGGAGGGAGGAACATATACAATGTAGAAAGAACTGTGTGACGGGATAGTTACAACACGCAAGTAGGGAAAGGAAACTAAGAAACGAGTAAGTAATAGTACAAAATTATACTGGCGCATCAGGGACACAATGTGTATTTCGCGCTGAACTCTTCCTGTGGTTTAACACAGACTCGTGCGCCACGAGAGCGCAAAGTACGTCTAGTTTCAAATTATCAATGATTCTTATCCCGGCTTTTCTACCGGTAGGTCTCAGACTCTAAGTGGTCAGGGCGCTACTGACATGAAAAAGGCGCAAGTTGTACATCTCCAGCCCCCGGGCACGGCTGAGCGCTTTCGTTCGGCTACGCCGCGCAGGGGTAGGAAACGAAAAAAGAAGGTAGAAGTCTAGTGGGAATAGGTCGGCTACATCAGTCAGCGGCCCACCTCCCGAAACCGAAGGGGAAGTATTGAGAGCCTACCTAGCTTTACAAAACTAACCTTGTCAGCAGGAACTGCGGCAAGCTGAAAAATCGCTTGCGGAGAAGGCACTAGGGACCCTTGGGGTCGTAAGACCCAAATATATTGTGGCAGGGAAAGGGCCCGCCAAAATATGCATACCTCGGAGTCCACGCAAACGAAATCAGTATTAATGCTTGGTTTATCAACATTATCAGCAGCAGAGTTGACATGGGAGATGCCGCGGAAATCATAACCAAGGCTAAGTTACAATAAACTATAGGTCTTCTAGTTAAGTGACTCCGCAAAACCAAACACGGGATACAGTATAAATTACCCTATAGAGCCGACAGACCGTCAAATGCTCCTGAGAGGATGAAATTGATAACGGTAAGTGCAGGAGGTGTTGCCGGCAGCGAAAGGGCTTAGGTTCTAGATACTTCTTTATTAGGAGACGAGCATAGAGTTAGTTTTATATTGGCGATGTGGCACAATGCCGCAGTCGCGCATGCAGGGCAAAAACTTGAGCCAAGAGCCCTCATAGGCTTGTGACACACGCCAGTGGTGTCATATCGTGGTTGGCAATGACCCATAACATCAAAATATGGCTTTGCACAACGGCACCATCACTTCTGAGATTATTGCGACCGCGGCAGGAGCGACAGACAAGATAATGCAGAGCCAAGAAATGCTGACTTACAGTACACTATGAGTCTATATTTTTCAACGCTATATAGGTACCTGATAGCATGTCCACTCTCTTCTTTCTAAATTCGAATACATTAAGAAGAGTGCTTTATCTACGATAAATAGAGATTTGTAAGGGATCATGATTTAATGGCTCAACTAACCTAGACGCAGCAGAATCACGATCCCATACGTAACAAGGGAGTAGCTACACCAAAACCCAAATTTCGCAACACCAAAGATGATACGTAACTGGAAAATGATTGCTGTTGCGTGGAGTATATAAAATACTTTCATATCTACAAAAGATTCCAGTACTTTTTCAAAATAACAGAATTAGCCAAATTTTTATTAGCTCAATTAAGCGTAATTATAACTAACATCAATTATATTTACCGACTGTGAACTTGAGAATCAAGAGCTCGCGATACCAACATGGCAGCTTCTTAAAACGATGTCACTATCAGAAATAATTTTCAGCAACAGCAGGGGCAAAGAACCTATGAGGATGTTTGTGAAGAAGAGCTTTCTAAGAGTTATATCCAGGGATACTGTTAATTGAACCTATGCATTTAACAATAAAAATGAATAACAGGCGGGAACAGGAAAAGGAGCCTTAATAGAATCGAAGACTACGAATAAATTCAGATAATAGCCAAACCATCACCAGGTTTTTATCACCCGCGAACGAAGTGAGAGAGGTGATGTTTTCGTTGAAGATTCAAGTAAATATATGTATATATTTGTTTGTCTGTCCACCGAAAAAGTGGTCGAACGAGTTGAGCAATCTTCGTAATTTTTTGTAGGGAGTTCGGTGGGCTGCTCTAGATGTGACCCAAGTCAAAAAATTTGGCCTAGCTGGCCATAAAAAACTGACGGCGTTGGATTTTCTCCAACGCGGCGAATTTGCCTCCACCGCGGCAGATCGTCTGAAGAATGTGGCGTTCTATTTTTTCCTATGTTATTATTGAAGAGCTAACCCATGCAAAGAATGCGGCTGTGCCCTAGCCTCGTTCATCAAGAATGACTTGGTTGAACTTGCCCCTACCGCGGGTGATGGTCTTACGCCACCGAGGCGTTCTAGTTTTTTTTCTATTTTCGGCTACTCGATAATAGATTTTTTTCCTAAGTCGTTCCAACTGGGTACGAACAGCCTCCAAACAGTAAGCAGCTGTTCAACCTATATATACAGGTTAGTCAGCTAACGGGTCAAGAATACTTCAGCTGCCGTTCTCCGATAGAACCAAAAACTTGAGCAATTCCTAGCTCCCTACAAGTCGATCATCCGTCGACTTGGCAGTATTGCTGCCGCTGATCACGATGCTATCCGATGCAGGGCCCTCGACTGTTTTTATTTCTTTTTAATTTTTAGCTTTTGATAAGCAAAGGTAAGATGAAGGCTTAATGACAAATGGTACGACACATATGTATAGGCTATGCAGTATAACAGACTCCCAACTTGCACTTAAGAGAAATAAAATGCGATTAACTGTCTGCAGTAAATGGAGTCAACACTATACAAGCGACAGGATGTTGCGTAAAAGAAAAAAAAAAGGAAATTCGATCCATTTAAACTTTTTACTGCCTAATGTAAGCATAGGCGGATGTTTCGGACACTGCACAAAAAGGTGATGATTAATGCATGTAGGCACTAAAGGATTAAACCCCTAAATTAGAATTTATTGAAAAGCAAAGTCCAGAGAAGCTCTAAAGTTAGTAACAAATGCAGTTCTACTCTCAGAGCAGACAGCTGCTAGCAAGGAAAGTACGGTATATTCTCGGATCTAAGTCAAATCCTCGGTGTTCTGTACGCCACAAAAACAAATTCCTGCTGGACGATACGCACATTATCAACGCTAAAACCAGACCTGTCTGAGCAATAATAGCGCCAGAACATCAGCCGCAGGCGATATGAGTAATAATACAAAAATCTTTTTTGAGAAAAATACGGAGAAGCAGCCGAGCCGCAGCAAGGTTTCAGGGCACAAGAAACGAAGCTCTATTGAGGGAAGAAAAGTCATTTCCAGAGGAAAAACTGACGCGACTGCGAGATGAATTTTAATGCCAAAGGTCGGGGAAGCGAGCAGAGACCAGCTCCGGTGTACCTTATGGTGTCCTGCTGATCAGAAGTGTACCGCTGGTGTCCAGCTTTAGTGCTTAGTTGGAGTTGCCGAGGATCCTGCAGCTCGGTGGAACCTTCTGATCAAATGTGCACCCCTGCTGCACAGTTTTAGGACTTAATTGGAGTTTCCGGATCTGAGCTTTTTTGCCCTTCTGATCAGAAATACACTGCTGCGGAGTAGCTTTAGTGACTAGGCGGAGTTCCTAAGGATCAGCTTCGTCTGAGCTTGGTGGGGACTGCCGTCAGAAGTACGCCGTGTTCGCTTACTACCTATAGTATCGAGTACGGAATACTGTAAGTAGCAATGTCTTTATTGCCAGCAGTGAGATAGCAGCAACAAGAGGGAATTTTTCTCCGTTGTCAATTGTCATTCAATACAATTTCTAGGTTGTGCCGTTACCTCATTTCAATAGCTTGCACAGGCGGAACTTGACTAGGCGGCGCTACACTCGCGCTACTACCTTTACTTCATTTGCCATCTCGCATGGAAGGCAGAGAGCAGACGGTTGGGGTCCCCTTCGTCCCGTCGCTTACTCCCCCCTTTACGACACGCACGGGACACGGTTAGGCGTGTTCCGCCAACGTAAGGCTCCCCTACCAGACATGTGGCCGACCAAACTTTCATTACTTCCATTGCAATATTCACCTGGCAATAGTGGAGACTTTCTAATGCAACAGAAGTAGACGTCGCCATAGCAGCCAAATGCACGAGAAACAAGCCGCGTTTATAGTGCACTGCCATCACCTGACGTCACTACGGCAGCCAAACACAATTGACACAAACAGATCTTCTAGTATAATACCAACGGAGAAGAAGCCAAATGCACTGGACACGAATAAATTTTCTAGTGCAATACCAGCAGCAGGTATCATCAGACACGAACACATTTTCAACAACAACAATGTGACTAACACCAAGATGCACCTGACCCCAGCGATGACACTCTAGTGCAACACTGCAGGAGCGCCGTCGCTCTAGCCATTCCCTGTGCAGCCCCTGCAGTTAAGTCCAACGAAAGCAGGCAGGTTCAATAAAGCATCAATAAAGAATAAATTCCTCAAGGGACCAAGACCACGACCTCCTGCGGCCCTGTTATTGATGATCCACCAGCTCGCCTCTTCACGGGCTTCTTCCACTCCGCAAGGCCGATGCGTCTTATCACGCACGGTCGTATTGAACTTCAATATCTTAGGAAATTGAAGGCGAAATTTTTTTTCTCAGTAGTAAATTGCGTTCGCATTATTTGCGTGTTTGATCGACAAGACCCAGCGATATATTTAAAGTATCGAAACTCAACAGGTGCACAATTCCAGAAAGTTTATAATAAAAATGCGCCGACAATACACAGGCATTGATTGTTGAGCCTATCATTGCCATTGCATTTCAGCGTAATGAGGTCCATCTTCTAACTTCAATATTCAGTCCCGAAACTTTGCGGCGCAGTCGCAAAACATCACACGTTATAGTCTCGTCAATTCGCTTTACCTCTAAAAACCTCGCATAAGAAATATTTTATGCTTTGAAATAACCCAGAGTAAGCACATCCCATGATTGCGACAAAGATTGAAACGCCTAAGCTCCGAACGTGATCCGGTGACTGATGTCTTACTTCTTTGCACATGCATCCTTATACGGTCTCTGCCATATTTCATGATAGCAACACGATTCATGACAGAGATACGGAGAATGAATTCCGCTACTGCATAATTTGCAGTCAAGGTAAAGCGCGGCGCCGTCTCTTGGCGCAGTCCATCTCTAGCTGATTTACTGCGCACTTAATTCAACTGCGCGCTACGGTTGGGACACGCGGCAAGCAACCCAGCAGAGAGCGAGTACAGAGTCGCAATTAGGGTACCGTAAAAGATATACGTAGCCCTTGAAACCGCTACCCAGCAACTGCTACATCAGTAGATCTTGAAACGACATTAAGCTATTTCGGAAATTATTGCACTTCTTGCACAAATATTACCGTTTTCGAAAATCTAGCTAAAAATGTTACTTGGGTCGAATGTCCCGTGGTAATAATCACGCAGAATACCACATTACCTACCAACGCAGTTCAGCGCCGGTGTTGCAGATATGCAATTGCAGAACGCGCCCCACGTGGCCGTTCCCTCGATAGATATACTGTATATTTTTTCTATTGACGTACTCAACAGGTACTCAGCTCAACACCAGTTACCCAAGTTGACCATTCCCTGAAAAAATGCATCACGGATACTGAAGCCTGTCTATTGTCGATATGTTTATTAAAAACATGGACCCAACTTCAAACCGCAATTTAACTTGGTAACCGCAAATAAAATATTTAGTTCCTAATAGCAAGAGGTCCAGATAAAGTAGTGATAAATCAAGTTTCATTGGCAACTGTACTATACAATTAGGCCTACATGTCCTCCACTTACGTAGGCGAGAACAGGAACGCAGCACGAGCTTCAGTCAGAAGAAACTGTATATGACTTAAATATTAACACGATTTATTACAACATTCCAGTTACTGGGGCTTTCGAATGAAGTTCTATAAAAAGCTGCACAATTGGTAAAGCGAAACTGCATCATATACAGAGGGAAGTATCTACATTAAAATACATACCTATTCTCCCTCAGAATAGAATAGAAAATTATAAACCAGAAACCAATTTAAAAAGACCGTTCATATATACGGTACTGTAGTTTAGCACTACTAAGAAACTGAATACAAAACGTGACTCGAGCTGATGGTTATCCTTGCGTACAAAGGAAAATTTGCAAGCGTACAGTGGCCTTCAAAAACTATATAACCAATCCAAAAATGGTTTACTCAGTAGTTACAACGCTAAAATATGTTTACGTTTACGATATCATCACCAGTCATATTTACTGCACCGAACACAGTCCAACACTGTCTACTTGCAAAAAAGGATGTTCAGCAAGCATATCGCAGCGTACGGCAGCTTGGAGCCGCCTACGCAAAAGCACAAGGCAGTTTTTCGGACCACAAACGGCTACAAGAAAACGATGTTGCGCAGTAATCCTAACCAGATTATGGAGGCGCCGTCAGGGCCACACGCAATTCACTTTAATTAATGAAGGATAACAACATCCAGCGGGACCAGCCAAGTCATTATGCTGCTGGTGGTTCGAAAGCTCTTCTTCTCCTCCACTAAATGAGGCTTAGCGATTAAATTGCGATAGTATAAGCGCAGGCAGCATTAAGTGTTGCCTTGGTGAATTGGGGACAGTAGAGCCGAGTTTGTTCGCAACAGGATGGAGCCATCATTATATAGTTAGAATTACGTTCAGCAGTTTCACCACGAGATATTGACTAGGCTTAATTTTGCAGTGCGTGGCATGGGCTGGTGGTCAAGTTTATGATAGCACGCTGAGACAAACGAATGCTCTTTTATGCTTCCATTAGTGCTCCTGAATTATAGTAGCTATACTGGATACGATAAAGCCTTCTTTTTCGCAATCGCAACAGAAAAAAAATCGTAATTAACATAGTAGTATATATGTCAGGACAAGACGTGGATCCCAAGCACGAAGGAGTTCACATTCTGGATCAACGAGAAAAGGTAAAGAACGCCAGGAAAGAAAAGAAAAATAAACTTGATCATCAGTATATAGCTAGAGAGGTTTTGTTGCTCAAGTTGAACTCGGTGGTGTGATTTCTAGTTCATATACCGTAGGTATTATTCACGAACTTCACGTTATGTTCGTCAAGAAAGCGCTATAGAATGCGAAAGTACGTACCCTGGTAGATCAGGAGAATCAATGAGCGCAGGCCAAATAAACAACTCTCCCTGTATTTCAAAATGAATGCAGAGTACAACAAATTGCAATTACGAGTGCAAATTGACCATCCACGATTGAAAGAAAACTTTGCAATACAATGGTCAGCATATTAGGATCGATTGAAGATACTGCGCTCAGAGCAGCATTTTGAGGGGAGGGAGAGGGCAGATCTTTAACAGCACCTGGTGCACAGGGAGGAGGAAAGTTCTTCAACTGCTTGAGTTGAATTCGCGTGTTTCGTCTGGTTAGGCCTACCCACTATAGGCTACACGGAGCCACAGCAGCAAACCAGACTTACAGGTACCGCGATAAAACTTAACTGTTGTAACTGCACCATGCCAAATGTTTCACTATGATCATATTCATCTTCACAATATCTTAAAATTTAACAAAAAATACTTTGATATCTATAGAAATATCATCCCTGTAAGGTAAAATGCGCACATATCCATGCTACAATGTGACCCATTTGTACATCCAGTGCACGAAGAGAACTAGCGAGACCCAAACTGAGTGCGAGACTTGCACGTTCACAGAAAATATAACACACCAAACTAATTATCCAAGTACGGTATCCGCCGCACAGCAGGTTAACACAACAGATTATTCACAGATGAGCACAGATGACGGGCCGACTGTACTAGATTATGTTCATGTAAGCGCTCTTGTCGAGTGTAGAAGTATTGAATGGTACCATGGAATTGTGTATATGTAGGTATGTGTAAAATGTTAGTTCAGCGCTCTGTGTAGAAATACACGTTCACAGCGCATTGTTAGTATACATACGCCACAGATGAAAACGCCATGACGATATCAACAGAGAAAAAGGATGTTTGCAAAGTAGGCGCGGAAAGATATTTATATGTACAACCAGAGGGCCTTCGTAACAACGAATGATACGGTAACATCTAGCCGGGATTTGAATTTGCAGACAAGGTTCAACTTGACTTATTTTGGTAAATATCCATCGAAGTGAAGTAATCGAAGGTACCTACCTCCGGCAGCAAAAAAGAAATAAAACCCCGTGATAAGTTCCCAGAGCTTGACCTTACCCTAAACTGTCCCAATTAAAGTTCAGTTTTTCCGTAAGAACAGAAGTGTTAGAAACGATTTCCTCGGAAAGCTTCAGGCAGGCTAAGGTAATATTGGTGTGTTGACTCTTCTGTGCACAATGTTCCATATGCAATACGCACCAAATGGTGTTGTTCATAAACGGGAGAGCTGTGATGAACACTATCTCCACCAGGCGGGGTTACCTTTGCTACAAGGGGGCCTACTATGTCCTATTCTATTCCTACGGGAGAAAACCGTGGTACCGAGGAACAATTAAAAATAGCACGGTTACAATAAGGTTATGTCGCGCATTGGAGGGTACACATAAAATACCAACAGCGCGTCGCGAACGTTTCAAATAATTAACGATATTCATAGCAGATAGGTTATATTCGTAGGAGAACCTAAATGCAACTTGGCTAGTAGCAATAGGGCTAAACTGTGTAATTTCCCAATTTTCTAGTTTTAGGGCAGTTTCACGAGAGCGATAATGCAATGCACAGGCTTTTGAGAAGTAAATAAAAAGCTGCACTCAGAAAAGCCATTAGTTAACGGAAGCAGGATGTTTTAATTTCAGCTTGCAGCATTTCGCTCATTACAATCAATTTAAACAGCTTTCACTTTTTAGCTCTTATACAACAATGGTGCAGCGAATTTCTCTTTTTAGATGTTCTGCCCAAAATTTCTTGTCGCATCAGCTGTAGCTACTTACAGGCCGATTACGGTCTGGTGTAAAATGCAAAAGACACACAAATAAAAATACTAGAGTGTTTTCAGCCTAAACAAAAGGAAGCTAAGGCAGCTGTTCACACAAAAGACACGAGTAATAAGAGCATATATAAGTGATGTAAGATATCTCACTGCAGCACACACGCACGGGCCACACGACCTCGGGAGCAACGACCTGCACACGTGCACACAACGGTGGCGCCAACGGTACACTGAGAAGCACTGGCACGCAGGCACCTCACGCACAGGTGAGACGGGAGGCTACACGGTGCGGAGGAAACTCCCGACACCTAATGCAATTGCAATCATAGTAAGCAGTTCTAAAGCGATACTCCCGACTCGTGAGTTGGTTACACAAATGAGCTGGCGAGATGAAAGTAAGAATTCTGTCACTTGAAAAGCCAAGAATATACTGGATGTAAGGGCTATCTAACTCAAGAAGGCGAATAATTACAGGATAATAGAACGAAGTGCAGGCACTCTTTAATACGGTATTACATAGATATCATATTTATTAGTTTTATAAAAATATCGGATTAATTGATAGGCTACTGTTCTGTCCAGGGTATAATTTTACTCTTCAGAAGTTACTCATCAAATTTAATTCGTTTCGTTAGTTAGTTACAGTCAGAAAGTTTAAGCCTCCGTTTCCGAGCAGAACGATATCACAAAGGGAAGAGCAAGGGACATACAGTATGTCGATAGAAACGGGGAACCTATGCACGAAGGTGTTCCCAAACAGGATCAACACGCATGGGAACAGCAAATCGGGAAAGAAGGGAAGAACAAAATAAAACATGAGCAAGTAAAAGTATGAAATGGGGAAGGAAGCAAAGTGGACACGAAAGAACGACGTCCCGAAGGCCTAGCTAATGGCTGAGGTAACCTACACAAGCCCCATGTGGTTGCCTAGCTCCATACCATATGATGGGCGAACCTAACTAACCTAACCCAATGGCCTATCCTATGCCCCCTGGGGAGTTAATTCGTTGAGCAATATACGAAAACCACTGGTATACGTTGCAATACAGGAAAAAAAAAGCACCAGTGAAACTTTTCAGCTACTCAAGCCTCGTGTCAGGCAACCAGGATTTTGCTGCCTGGAGAAGCTTGCTCATGCAACGACCAGGGTTGCTGCACTGAAGCAAGGTTGGGTGACGTCCCACGGGACACCACTCTGCTACACCAGTCAAGTGAGAAAACAACTGGAGCGTAACAGACGACAGTGGTAAATGGGAAGAGTGAAATAAAAAATGCAGCCGTTGCTTTTTACTTTGTTAAGAAAAGGTTTGTCGGTTTTATGGTATTGTCAAATTCAGGTAGAAAATTGTCATCGGCGCTTCGTTTGATCGCCCCGTATTATTAGCAAAGTTTTGGAGTCGGAAGGGGTCAAACTTTCGTGTGGGTGGAGGGGGAAGTCGTAAGGAATCGGAGGTTATTGAGCTCTATGTAGTCGAATTTATTGCAGTCGGATATTTGGGGGGGGGGGCTACTTTTGAGTCGGACACCGCAATCTAAATTACTAGAGCCCTGGATTTGAAGCTCACTCCTCGCAGGACACTCTGTGAGCCAAAGAAAAGTAGAATTAAAAGAGCAGCAGAAGAAAAGTAGAAGAAAGCAGCAGAGTAGTTGCTAAGCAAGCAAAAAACTTATGCACGGAGAAGTAGGCATCGTTCGTTCATAGCAGCAGCAGCAGCGTGCAGGGGAAGAAGCAAAAGTCAGAATATGGATGATTAGGAGTAGGATAATGGAAGCCATATATCACGAAAGCCTGTAAGCACGGCAAGGTAAGCCTAAAGAAACGAAGTTCACTACATTATATATAAAATTTAGGGATCCGGTGAATGAGTCATGGCGTACCCAGTGAAATCCCAGGTGGGACTTCCCGTACACTGAACATCCCTGTCATGGCCGCCGCAGTAAGCAAGATCAACCCAGTGTAGTCTACAGCTGCCGGAAACACTAAAAAATAGGTATAACTCCAATGCCGTAAGTAGTATACCATCTAGAGCTTACTCGATATTCCAATTTTGGTCATAACTCTTTTTTCTATTCGTCGTCGAGAAAAGCCGTTGGTACCGTTGGCTTCAGTAGGATTTTCTCTATAGGAAACACTAAATAAATAGTTATATATTCAATATTAAAGGAATGGCAAGCAATCTCCACAGAAAGTAGAGCTAAAAGTCTACGGAGTTAACTCAGTAATTATGGGAGAAGTACCATTAGGCCGATCAAAAAAAAATGAAAAGCCCTATAGATAGAGTAACATTTTCGTTGCAAAATACAGTCAATCCGAAGCTTCTAGCACTACTGATAAATACACAGTAAGCTAGAGAGCTGACCTATCATCTGCAGCAAATTTTGGAAGTTAGTTACAAGCGAGGGTTTACGAACTGTGGACCGGCTACTATGAGGTCTCAATGTGCCTGGATGACGAAGTCAGAGAATAGTTTGGGTGCAGGGAGTCCGACACTCGCTGGTCCAAAAGGCTATGTCGGAAAAATAAAATTGACTGAAAGTCTCTCATTAAGTAAAGTCGACTTGACTGCCTAACTGGGAAATTCATACGCGATGGTTCGTGCTTAAAATCCTAAATGCCCACTAGGCCCGAGTAGTATACAGCGGCATGCGGCCACAGCTGTAGCGTCGAAGACAAAAGGTTCATGACACAATATCGACCCCTTAAAGTTCCCGCTTCCGGTTAGGCCAGTGCCCTTGCTTTGTATTGTGAACGATAAAAACTGTCACGTTGTATTCCGTGTGTTAAAGAAATCACACATCCTTGCCCATAATTGGCATTCTCTGGGAGGGACGCGTCCACTCGACCTCGAGCGTGCAAGCGCAACACAACAGCACTCCGACAGCCTTATTTTATTAACCCTATAAGGACCAACATAAACGTCAGTTCCTCTTAAACAACTGTTAGAAATTCCTTTTACACAGCACGTTGGTCCTCGAGTTAAGGAGGTAAAATTCTGGGGCCCTGGGAGTCAAAGGTGGAACATTTACCCTCCGACTCTGCAGCCGAGCCCCCAAACTTCCGAATTTGAAACCACAAATTTCATCGTAGAAGAGAACTGGTCTGCGGCGGAGTCTCACAGTCCCGTGTACCAACACCCGACCTGTACCAGACGATACACCTTCGGTATCGACAGCTTCTTTCCCTCGCAGAAAATCAAGGGGACAAAAAACCTTGTATACACAAAATAACACAGCGTAGATTTAACTGGGATTAGAAGTGCAGATGGAGCCAAAACAGCAGCTGGAGGAAAGCCCTAGCAACAGCAGCAACGGTCCCCAGCCGCGCACCTGGTCAGCACAAGCAAAAACTGAAGAAGAGGTAGCTGCAGCTTTCGCAACAGGCCTCGCATATCTGCACATCGCTGTAAGAGTGATAAGCTACAGCAGCTCCGCCCATACGTACGTAGGTAGCACTGCATGACGGTCTGTCAGCTGTAGCTGTGGAAATATGATGAGCCGGGTAATAGATAACACTAGCTACCTACTCCTTTCCATACCCAAACATTTGGTTTTCGAAATAGCTCAATTAGACAAAATTTTACTTACGGTAAACAAATAAATTATCACCGGAGGCAATATTTAGCTTTTACAGAAACAATATAGCTATACGGCTGTAGTAAAACACGAGGATATAAGATCTAGCAGAAGTGCTACAAATAAGGCAAGTGATACCTACGAAATCTGAATCATGATGCTCGCAAGGAAAAAAACTAACAACGGGTAACATTGGATAAGCATCCAAATACAAGAGGACTTGCCTCAGTAAGTACCTATAACCTCATTTTTAATTAAATATCACAAGTCGCCAAATTAAGTTCATACAATAGCTTAACTTGAGTGAAATTTTAGGTAAAAACAGCGGTGTATCAGCTAGAAAGACGCCCACTTAAATAATAACAGTATGTTACCTTTGATTATGCAAATACAATTTTTTAAATTCATTTTTCAAGATGAAGTGTCGAACTTTGAAACATCAATCTTAACTAAAAGTATGTGTTGCCTATATAAACAGCACTAGTAAAATAAATATTTAGCCACTTGCTAA
>LQNS02278091.1:13915748-13926300 GCA_001587735.2 Parhyale hawaiensis | reverse complement strand
TATCTCAATCCCCTATTTGTCGTTTTCCTCTCTTCCTACTCTCTTTTAGGAAAATGTACAACAAGAAGTGGCCAAGGGGCACTGGAATGAAATAAAAGTTGTTGAAAGGAAATTTTGAAGGGTGGGAAGAGTACAAGGAATATATGTTTGTGTTTGTTGGACGAAAAAGATGGGGGGGATGTGCTGTCTTGTGAGATGTTTTCGATCTTGGGCGAAAGAGAACACACCAAGGTCTTTCACAGCCCTGTGAACTGTAAGGAAGCTGACAGATCTTTTCTTAGCCCAAGTTGGATTTGTTTCAATGCTGCTTTTGAGACCACCCAGCGAAATCTAGCTTTTCTTGGTCTGTTGGTAGCTCTGCTATCTTGGCCAGTTTTATCAAAACTTTCACTTACCGCGCAAACTGTCTGCATAGGATAGTGGAAGGATTTTGCGATCCAGGCTGGCCGACTGTGGCCACAAGCGAAGTTCTCCAATTGCAGAACGTCTGGACTGCATCATTGCGTTTGTGCTAACAGGCTGAAATCCTTACAGTTGATTATTGATGTAACTAATCATACAGGAAGCAAACGGGAGAAATCATGAGAAACCAGATCAAGAAGTGACGTCATCAATGGCGTCACATTGACGAATCTGTGGCTGAGCAGCCTTTGAGTATTTTAACTAATTTTGCCTGAAGAATCAGCGTAAATTGCAAATTTTATCTCTTAAGCTGATAAATAAATTAGGAGCATATATATTAAATGAAAATTTAGTATATATTACGGTGGAGGCTGGAGGAAACTTTCACAGCACTAGCGGCGAAATTTGGGCCGGTATGGCGACCTGATTTAACTCCTTTTTTGAGCTTAAAATTTATTTACACTTCATCGTCAATTCACAGTGCTCTTCACAGAACATGTTTTTGAACACATTACCGTATTTTTTCGACTTAGTTCATTCAATCTCCTGCTTCTGAGTGGCCAGCTACTTGAGCTGCACCCACACACAACACTATAAAATGTTGCCAAGTAGGCTTCGGAATGTTCGAGCAATACCTCCTACAATGGTTTCTCTTGCGTACAGAATATAACGCTGCTTATATTTGTTGGTTAAGATCAAGAAAGAAACCTACGGAAGCCTGAGGTCCCACACTTGAATAATTCGACTTGTCGATGTGACGCCATTCGGCTACATGTGGTCACGGCTAAGTTTTATTTTAGTCCCATTGAGTCCTCTCGTGACACTCTTTGCTTCCTGCTAATCATAAGTTGTATAGGTTAGTATTGCCAGTTTTGAGTGTAATCGGTATTGCCACGGTCTAACGGATTTGTCTGAAAGACTCGGTAGCTTGCCTTAGCCATTTTTAGCTAGACCGTCACAGGCGTATGGGATTTCTGTGTTTCGTACACACTTTGCTTCCTTTCAGTTTCATGCTTATACTCATCATGCTTTATTTTGCTCTTCCTCTTTTTCTTGATCCGCTGTTTTACTGCGTTTAACCCGCCCTCGTGCATGGGTTCTTCGCTTTTACCAACGTTCTACAAGTCCCTGTCTTTCCTTTCTTCGAACCCAATTTTTCAGGTAAAAATAAGATTTTCAGCAGTGAGGCTTATCTGCAGCTTAAGTTCTCACAGTCAAATTGCACCTCATTTAAAAAATTCTAAGAATACGAGAACGAAGAATTTGCCTTAAAACTCCCTTATAATGGCTTCACGCGTAACAAACTACAAAGCTAGAAAAAACCCAAATGAAATAGACAAATTTGAAATGAAACAGGGAGTTGGATGCTTTTTTTATATATACACGGGAAATTCAAAGGGAAAGACTTCTCTGTATAAACTCCTTCCTGCATCTCTGCCCCGCGGGTATTTCTGTTGTACCGTAATTAAAGTACAAAAGTTCTTGGTAGTGATTGTTCGAGTTAGTATAAGTTCCTTGTTTTTTTTTTATCTCTTTGAGCCACCTTTGACGTGGATAGGAGTATCCACACACGGAACATAGTTGGCTGACAAATAATGTCGATCTGGAGTCTGGTTTGCGTCAGTGTCGGTGTTAATGTGGGGCTTGGGGAGAAGAAAAGGGATGGAACTCCTCAATAGAGGGCCAAGCAACCTTAGCTTCTCCCCTTGCAACCAACATACATGTATACATTGTGAAGCCCCTCCACATTTAACATCACCCCCGGTGCTCATTTCCGGGCGTTAATTTGCTATTGGCTTGAGTTCACAGACCCTCTCAAGTAAGTACATCATTTCTTTTAAATACATATATCTGGCAACTGGCCCACATCTGTGTTTTTATGTCAAGTATTTTGAGCTAAATAGAACGTGAGAATATCGCACTCCTATGTCCACTTCTGAACCGACACGGTTAATTTTCAGTTCGAGTTTGTGGACCATGTCGAAGACGTACTGAGCTCCCGCAACCCCGAGGTTCCAGCATTCCTGTACATCGCGCTGCAGAATCCTCACGGGCCCTTGCAAGCTCCTCGCAGGTTTCTTGATCTCTACCCTCAGGAAACAAACACCAAGCGCAAGATTATGCTAGGTGAGAGGTAGTTCTGTTATGGATGTGCTTCATAAAGCAGTCCATCATCCACACTATTTGTAGTCAACTGAGGCCGAGCCATTTCGTGATGAGGGTTCTTTTGCTCATGGTATTACCATAGGAGAAAGAACCCTTGAATCGATGTTGAAAAGCTTGAGTAAGAAATAGTTAAGCATCATTTATAACCGGGTGGAGCAGAGCAAGAGCGATAGTCGTATTGGCAACAGATTGGGGTTTGCATTGTGTCCGAGGACTGCTTCTCTGGAAATCCAACTTCTCTGTGTCTGTTCGTCTACCAGGTGTGGGAAGCAGTGCTGAACTGCTTTTTCTTATTCTGGTTCATATTGTTCCTTGTTTTGTCCTTGTTAAATATCACATTTTAAAATGTGACCGAATGGATTTTCTAAACGGTGAAAGGTTATTCTCTTGATCAAAATTGTTTTTGAGCAATGCGTTTAATGGGGCTATGTTTTTCATCCGTTAATTGAAAATAAAATACATTGCGATATCATACGTACATTCAGTGCATCTTAAGGTATTGCCCCTGTAACCATATGTTCTTGCTGTAAAATTCTGTGAATCTGTGATTTCAACTCTGGTTGTTTAAGCATCATATAACTATACTTGCTGATTTAAACTGTTTGAAAATTAAAAGATATGAAAAACTTTACTATTGGCACTTACTATGATGTAGAAACTACGTCGCTGCGGTTGCGGCAGATATTTTGACCTATCTTTTAGCTAAATCTAGATAATCTATACTCTGTCCATTTTATCTAGGCAGTTTGGGGGTGATCAAATTCCTCTACTGCGTTGCCAATTCTATGGGCATTTCTAAGATTTCTCTACATGCATATAGTGGGCGAGGCCAAGATATGGGCCGAACAAAATCTCAGAAATGTCCATGGAATTGGCAACTTTAGAGAGGAATTTTACCACGCCCAAACTGCCTTGATAAAATGGACATAGTATAGTGTAATATTGTGCAAGCCGAAGCCGTGCTCAAGACAGTGTAATCAAAAGGATTCTCGTGAACGTTCAGCATTTTATACTCTCGTGGACAACGGCCCAATGCGAGCAAAATATTGTTGCTATCGTTACTGTCACACGCATGATTATGTAACGTAAATCGAGGGAAATCCATAACTAGTGCGAAACAGTAGAACCACAATACCTATGCCTAAGCGGGAGTATGTCCCTCTCAGAGGGCGTAGGGTTGGATATTGGGTTAGGTTTGATCTTCCTATGTTGTAGGGAACAAGGACACCTTGGGGATACACCTAGGATACTTGGGCCTGAGCTAGGCCTTCAGGACGTCTTTCTTTCACTTCCACTTTGCTTCCTTCCAAGTTCATGATCTTAACTTATGAAGCTTCTTTCTGTTTTTCCTCTTCTTTTCCGACTTGCTGTTCCCATGCGCGTAACCGTGTGTGTGAACACCCTTGGGCATAGGTTTCGCGTTTCTATCGACAGTCGACACTATACAGTATGTCCCTTCTTACTACCTCTTTGAAACTGTCTTTGTAGTGGGAACCGAGGAAGGCTTGAAATATAGCCATCCCCGGGCAATATGTTGAATGTCTTTCTGCTGCGTCTGTCTTTCCGCGTCTGTTATGTTTCTTCAAAGCAAAACAGGGTTGACAGGAAGCTGCTAAGTATAAAATGAAAGATAGTATGTTTTTGTACTGTTATATTTTGTCATTTTCCTAGAAATTTTGAGTGCAGTTCATTTCAGAAACTTATTCTGCAATTCTGTGCAAAAATATACATTATTGACATATAGAAATGTTTTCCCAGGAATGGTGTCAGCTCTAGATAAGGCCGTGGAATCCATAATCAAGGCCCTAAAACAAACCGGCCACTACAATGACTCCATTATCGTTTTTGCTTCCGACGTAAGTAGAAAAATGTGCTAATTACAGCAACCACAAGTGTATTTCTCGGTTTCCATCTTGCATTTATTAAGATTTGATTAGATAGCTGGCAGTAGACGGACCAACAGGTCCATTACCAGAGAGCGGCCGGGACTTACGCTCCAACCCTCTGTGAGCTATTGTCATTAAGTCAGTTACTAATATATCTGAGCAAGAAAAAAAAGAAAGCAAGAAAGCGAGAGCGGACTCCCCCAAGGAGTTGATCGTCCAAGACGAATAATTGCTGCAGATCTACGAAGCTCAAAAACTCTTTCAGTTAGCCGAGGCACAAGAGAAAATGGAGTAGAGCTAGTGGCCACTAAAGCACTGGTCACTGAGAGCTTACAACTGCTGGAGGAGTTGTTCGTAGCTGTGAGGGTGCTGTTCCCAGTGTTTGTCAAGACAATTTTTTAATTACATTTAATTTCTTTGCACTGATAACTTGGAAGGGGAGTTTAATACTATTTGTTGTGTCCTCACATAAAGAGAAATTTAAAAAATAGCACTGTTGCATTGAGCTTCATTTTTCTACATGTTCTTTGAAATCAGCACTATTACTTGTTGGGCTACAAAGAAATAAGGATTACCCTGCCACAATATGTTTTGGCATCATGCACCCAAGGGTTCCTAGTGCCTTCTCCGCAGGGGATGTAGCATTTGGCCGCAGTCCCTGCTGGAAAGGTTAGTTTTGTAAAATTAGGTGGGTTCTCTATATTTCCCCTTCTGTTCCGTTAGGTGGGCCGCCGAAAGTGGTTAGTGACCCATCCCATGGGACTCCTATCTGCTTCTGTGTGGGTGGCCACGGAAGGAACCCTTCCCCCCCCCCCTCCGCACGAGTGTTCGCTTTCTTCTGTATTCTTCTCTTTTCATTTTCTGTCTCTTTCCCTACGCCGCACGGCTAAGCGATTTCGTTCGACCGAGCTGTGTGGAGTTGGAGATGCTCGCGCCTTATTTCCTGCCTGACATGGTGCACCTGGCCAAGATTGTTCTAATATAACTCATTTGAGTTCGACTCGACTTCTAAACTATTTCATATAAAATTGGATCGCTGTTATATAGTCTTTGTATCTAATACGGGGGGAAAACCCACAATATAAAAATAAAATAATAATAATAATGATTAAACTAAAAAATAGAAATCTGGTAAGCACAAATGTACAAAAAAGTATTTACAGTACTATAACTTGCAATTTAGAAATCAGAAGTCTGAATTAATTTCTATTGAAAATTACGGTTTTTAGGGGTTGCGAATATTTTTATGATAAGTTGCATTTAAGTTCTCAGTAATCTAAGTTAACAACATCTGAAAAAAAAACTGCTTGTGCTGTAGATTTCACTAATTCTTCCCTCTTTTGATGGGTGCACAAGAAGCAACGTACGCTCTCTTATATTACTTTGTACTTTCGACTTTTCAGTCATTCTTTCTATTTATTTTTTTTTTCAAGAATTTCCCTCTTTATTTCACCATTAATTTTTTACTTTAATTTACAGAATGGAGGGTCCTTTCAGAAAATGGGCCTCAACTGGCCGCTGAGGGGCAGCAAGGGCTCCATGTACGAGGGCGGCACGAGGGTTGCTAGCTTCATCAGCTCCGACCTGCTGGCTCAGCACGGGGCTGCCTACAGAGGGCAAGTATATATTACTGTTACTTTAGTATCATCGTGAGAGAGACGACCTTATTATAATAATAATCAACTCCATACGCCTGACTTTCTTAGAGGAAGCTTCGGTCAACTGTCCTTCATTTCACATCTATTTTAACATCCCAGAACCCATATTGATCTGCTCCTACTCATGATTCCTGTACAGTTACCCTCCTTCATTGAGGTTTGCGCTAAAACAACTGATTTATTTTTCATCTTGATATAAGGGCAATAGCTCATACAGGGCAAGAGCCATGGTCTCGGCTCCTCCTGAAAATTGACCTGTTAATCTAATTTGCTTAACTTTAGCTTTCCGTGAACCTCAGTCATAGGCGTTCGATTTATAACTTTGCATTGTGTGTCTCTTCGACAGTCTCAAGCGAAGATACTTCGTGATTACCGCCGGATACTCAACCGAAACTGGCGAATTGATTGCCCAACATTAGGTCAAGAAGGCTTCTTTCCACCTATTGTGGCATTAAATTAGTTAGTTCAGCTTTAATTACACAATGCATATTTACGCGTAATGTGGCTGTATTCCCTCGTGGAGGGTATCGAATTAGCTATAGGGTTAGCTTAAGTAATTAATTTTGCCTAGTTTGTGCTATGGGGAGTAGTCCTAGCAGAGGTTCCTATAGCTTACCTCAGTCTTAACTAGGCCTCCGGGACGTTTGGATTTTTTACCACTTGCTTCCTTCCAGTTTCAAAATACTACCGATGAAAATTTCTTCTGCTTTCACGCTTTCATCCCACATTGCCGTTCCTGCGGGCGTTGATCCTTAATGGAACATCCTCGTGCAGGGGTTCCAAGTTTCTATCGACATTCTTACTTGACGTCTGTTCCTTTGCCTCCCTTGAAACACCGTAGTTGTGCCTTTCCTTTTATTTGCATTTCAGCTAATCATGGACTGAAAGGGCAAGGCGAACGTACATACAGCGGATATTCTTTAAACTCAGAGTAAATTAAATATGTGTTGCAGTTGCCCTAGACTTCTTCTGAAGTGCTTCACTGCTGCAGTAAGTTAACTGGATCATGCGTATACACAGTTTATATGCAATATGTTATGCATTGTGCGTCACCTTTGATCAAATCTGTTAAATATGTTTGAGATACTGCAAATTAAGTGTTATACTCGAATAGACTATAAACTGTAATAATCACCGATAAACTTCGTTTTTATGTAACACCTGAACTAGTTGGTATTGAAATATAAGTTGAATAGAAAATTAATAATTTCTACGTCGAAATAATTTGTCTTGGGGGAAAATGACAACCGTAACAAAAAAAAAAAACATTTTCAAACATCAGTATCAGTACTATATAATAATTCACGTCGTGTTTTTATTTATTTATATATTTATATCTTTCCTGTCACGCTCTATGGGAATAAGATAGGAGAAAATTCAGGTGCCGATGACGGTATCTTGGATACGGGGGTCGGACTTGAGCGTTCCAGCTGAGTGACCTGAGCTCGCCAGCATGTTCGTGTCTGGACATGTTCAGGTGCCGAATACGGTATCTTGAATACGGGGGTCGCACTTGGGCGCTCCAGGCATAATGCTGAATTTTCAATAAAGAAGCCTCTGAACAGTACTAAGCACAGGAGACAGAGGGGGTTTCCCTGAGGTGCTAATTTTCTACCGTCATTTATAATGACGGCCCGGGCCACTAGTATCTATTAATACTTAAACGGTGCCCTGTCACAACCTTTAATTACGTCGTTTACGCTGGCTAATACTTCAGATTTGTTTAAGAAGGTTACACACGCAAGCCAAAAGCTGAAGGAACTCGCGTCAATGCACGAAATATTATGCGCAAAACCTCGCCTCTCATTCACAAGCGAGGGTAGACCGATATTCAAGTGACTTCGACCTCCGTTCAAATAAACGTCATTGTCATAACTATAAACTGAATACATGGCAATAATATATTTAATAGTAGCATAATATTTCAGATGCTACCCATTGGCTTTACAATTAATATTAAGTCAAAGTTTATGCTGAAATATATTAAAAATTAAAAGGTACACAAAGGCAAAAAGTCTAATATTAAATAAAAGTCGACAAAATATAATTTAACGTTTCGGGATGCAAATCCCATCATCAGAAACCCTACAAACTAACAACCTATCAATAGAAATCTTTTATTCTCAAATCTATTAGGGGAGCACGGGTGTTATCGGGAAGAGGTCTAAAATGTGAATGAACAGAGCTATGCGGTAGGAGCCGGATGTCAGCTCCCGTACAGTCGGCAGATGTGAGGTTAGGTGTTGACAGTATGCAGTAGTACAGCCGAGGTCATAATGTTGAGACTAGGTCTGCTTCTATGGATATGGAGGGACTCTAATGTTGTGAGCTTGATGGGATTGGAAGAGTCTATGATGGAGAAGTCATTTCTGCTGATGGGATGGTTGTTTTGTTCAGCATGCAAGCGGGGGCTGAATGTGAGGGTTTCGCAAGTGGTAAACCGGTACGGCTGGATATACCTAAATGTTAGTCAATACGGGCTTTGAAGTGTTGTCCAGTGCTACCTATATATGAGGCACAGCAGGCCTGGCATCGGTAACGGTAAATAACACTGCACCCAAGTGGTGTGGGAGCTTGTTACAAATAATTTCTATGGTTTTTTCTACGGGGATGTTGGTGAAAAGGGAGGTGATGTCAAAACTAGCTAAGTATGCATTACAAGGCAGTTGGAGGCTTTTGATTCGATCTCGAAAGTTAGATGAATTGCGCAAAGTGTACTGATTGGTTGTTAAAGGTTCAAGTATTGAAACTAGGAATTTTTGCAATGGGGTACGACGGTGTTTTAAATGCGGCTAGAATTGATCGTAGGGGGGCACCGGTTTTGTGTACCATTGGAAGCCCGTATATGACACCAGGGGAAGCACCTGAATTGTAAAGAGAGCGGTAAATCAAGTCGGTGATAATTCCTTTGTCCAACAACTTCTTTAAAAATCGATGGATTTTGTCAATGAATTTAAGCGTGAGTTTGAAGGGATCGGTATGAGGGTCGTAAATAGTGAACTTTGTCGTATCAGACCTCTTCCCGATAACACCCGTGCTCCCCTAATAGATTTGAGAATAAAAGATTTTTATTGATAGGTTGTTAGTTTGTAGGTTTTCTGATGATTGGATTTGCATTCCGAAACGTTAAATTTTTATTTTGTCGACTTTTATTTAATATATTAAAAATTAATCAGCTGTCGCGGCTAAGTAAGATAGCAAACTGAACTGAAGGCGCTATGAGCGGTTTTCTTACAAATTTTTGCGCATTTGATACATGAATTGCGGCCAAAACTACTGCGCACTTCATCCTGAAATTTACGCAGGAGCGTGAGTTTGTAAGTTTTTAGACTTCATTTCGGTGGTCAAAACTGGCGAACAGGTTCTGTGCTGGCTAGCGTGTTGCACTGGCACTACCAGGGAGTAAAAATAACATTATTTTTACTGCCTGGGCAATACGCAGTGTAGTGCCGCAACTGCTTGCAGAAATTAAGCAGAACCTGTAGCTCGCTGCCAACTTGTCATAGGGGAAAGATATTTTTGTAGATTGGGAATGAGCTCAATTTCCAATGTTGCCACCACTATATGGCTAACAGCGTAGGACATGCTCTGCAAATTATTTTCTAGCGTTTAACTGTTAACACACTGGCAGTACGTAACTGTCAGTGCTTGTTAGTCCTGTCCCTAAATAGCAATGCAATATTAAGACAGTATTTTACTAATTTGGAAATTTTGCAAAGCACATTAATGGGTTGTAGTGGTAACCAGTGTAGGACGTGCAACACCCATGGAATAGTTCAAGCCCGGAAATTTCCTAGTCCTATCCTTTCAGAAGGCTGAGCCCAACTATTGCTGATACACTAAGCTGAAGTTGAACTAAAACTGTTCCTTGAGATTTACTATTGCAGAGATTGATAATTACTGTAACTTTTAATTCCTTACGATTTTACAATTGCTGCGAATGTGGGAGGTCGAGTAAAGTTACAAAATTGTAGTTATTTAATAAAAGGTTAGTTTGGAAAGGCTCAGGACCACTCAACTTGCAGTTCGGAGAGCCAGTACGGAAGCGAAGGCTGCATCAGCTGGTGCCTAGGCAGGGGCCAGCGGAGTCGCACGGTCTTGGTAGGAATAACACAGCTAAGGTGGCGCGTTCCCAGAAGTTAGATCTTTTGAGGCTCTCGTTGGTAACGGCACAAAAAGCGATTTCCCACAAGTCCCAGGCTACGGTGGAGACGTTGATGGGGTTTTCTAAGTTAAAACTGAATGAAAATGATGACGTCATAGCTCCAAATGTTGAACGTAAACTTCGTACAGTTCAGGCAAGTTATCCCGAGTAGACACGAGCTGCTGTAGGTTGATACGAGCTGCTGTAGGTTGATACGAGCTGCTGTAGGTTGATACGAGCTGCTGTAGGTTGATACGAGCTGCTGTAGGTTGATACGAGCTGCTGTAGGTTGATAC
>LQNS02278091.1:13890315-13900379 GCA_001587735.2 Parhyale hawaiensis | reverse complement strand
ACCGTTTTTTCGAATCGCTCAGTGAAAAAGAGCTCTTCGAATAGAAACCTTAAAGGTAAGCATGAGTTACCCTTAACTTAATTTTGTTTTAATTGTTTTGATGTTTCTACTAATTTGCCACAAACTCTTGAGACGTCTTTCTTAGTTATTGTTAGATCACGTGTGGGAACACTCTCGTGTATGGGTTCCTCGTGTCTCCTTGTCATACTATATGTCTCGTCTTTCTCCCTCTGTGGTATCGCCTTTGCTGTGGAAAGGGAGACTTGAACTTCTGAATGTAACTTCTCTGTCTATTTTCCGTGCGCTTCTTACACCTTTACAGACAATTAGCAATTTAGCAGTTAGCACTGTAACAGTACACGTAGATGCTCTACTCTTAAACTTTTTCCCTATATTTGCTATTCCCATCAATAGACCTCCTTCAATGAGTTTTTTTCATGACCTAAGGCACGTTAAATCATATGTCTCTTTACTGCATGGTAATCTACGATATAATAAAGACCGATCTGTATTTATCTGTTGGTTTATCGGTTTATTTATTTGTCCATTTTCTCTCACGCTGTAACAGAACAGATAGGCGGAAATTAGACCAGGTTAGAGGCTGTGGCAGTCCTCTCAGGTGCCTGTGAAAACTGACAGGTAGAAAATAGGCCGCGTTGCAGATGATGGCAAATTTACACTATATCTGAATTCCGCTCTTCCTTTGACAACGTTCAAGTCTACTCAATGCAGAATGCAGATACATAGAGCTTCTCTAAGCAATCTCTTACATCTTTATTTTTACTCGAGTATCCTGGATACAGAGCTCAGTATATATTAGGAACAATATCGCCTGCGAGTAAAAAAACATTGCACTTCAGTGTATTACCGAAGGAAATCTTAGTGTTGTTCAGCATAGCATGTTCATCTGTAAGTTCCCCGATTAAGTTGTCAGTTGCATCGCATCCAAGATGAGGAAGTTAGTAAGGAAATTATCATCAACGAACACGGGTCATCACAAATTCTTCGCTGTTATTAGTTGGCAGCGCGGGCACTCCAGTAAACTAATACTTAAAACATAAATATCCACGATTCTCTCCCAAGGTACAAAAGCTACAAGGTCATGATTGGTAGTCACAAGAACAGAGGATGGGGCGTTCCTCCAGAATACGAAGAAATTGACGATGAACTCTTGAAGAATTTCCTCGATTCCGGTAAGGACATGAACATCGTACCAAAACGACCCAACATTACGGAAGACGAGGAGCAAGAAGTTAACGACAACCTGCACTTTTCCAATACAACGGACATGGTTTCATATGCAGGTACAATATGAAGAATGTCAAACGTCTATATGTGGGTACAGATTTCTGTTAAATTTTAACCGTATGAAAAAACCTAAATATCTAACATTATGCGTACTAGCATTATGCCAGCACAGAAGTCTCGTAAGTGTTCAAAGTGTTGACCCTGAGTAGATGCAGAAGTCTGAAGTTTCTTCCATGCGAAGGGCACTAAAGCCTCTGTAGTTACAGCCCTATGTAGATACAGAAGTCTCTCAAATTCTGTCCACTGTCGGAGACATTAAGCAGATCACTGGTGCGCAAATTCAGTTCCTTGTAATATGCACGAATTGCTATAAAAGTGCCTGGTATAAATTGATAACGAAGAGTAATAAGGTCACAGTGGCTCCATGTAGCAATACCAATATGCGCAGCACATGCAAGGCGTAAAATAATGTGCTCGTCATTTCGGATGTATAAGTAATAGTTGTTCGATTACTCTCCCCATACCGACAGATTACGATTACTACAACAGCAGCGATGACGACGACGCTGAGGAAGATCCCAACCAAGCTACGGCGGAAAATAAAAGTGATTTTCCGCTACCAGTGATGGGCGATATTCCCTTCCTTGGCTGGGGTGTTGACCAAGGCACTGACAACTCCAGAGAAGGCAAAACCTTGCGTCTAACCAAGCAAGAGCTGAGACTGATTCGTAGAAGACAAAAAAATGACAGGAAAGAGCAAAATATGGAGCGTAAGGCAATGAGAAGAGCTCAGAAACAGCGAAAGAAGTCACAGAAGAAAGCCATGAAAAGCACAAAACCGAGAGAAATAGAACCAGAGGGCGTGCAAAAAATGGTTGGAAGCAGAAACAAGAACATTGATACGTTCCAAAGCGCAGAAGACATCTTAGTATCAGGAGTACCCATTCATCTATACAATCTTGAAGGTAAGTAGGATTAGATAAAAATCTGGTAGACAAGAAGTCTTCCTAGCCATGACACGGTGACTTGAAACGAAGGAGTGTAACAAACAGCACTTAGCTACAGCAAAAAAAAAGTTAGAGACACCATGCATGTACACATCAAGCGATTGGGGATAAACTTTGTTTAACCTCCGTAGCCGCAACTCAGGCGTTCCAACAGAGATGAGTGTGTAGTATTTAAATACCACATAATTTGTCGCGTGGCCTATGTGCGCTACTACGGGCAGGAAAAAAAGGCGCAAACAAAGTAGGAGACACTCGAGTGGTCGGCCTCTTTCACGGCCTTCCACACGAGAGAGATCAGAGAAGTCCCGCGGAGTAGGTGCGCTATCTCGATCGACAGCCCACCTTGTGGAACAGAAAAAGAAATAGAGAACCTACCTAACTTTACAATACTAACCTCGTCAGCAGGAACTGCGGCCAAATGCTACATCCCATGCGGAGAAGGCACTCGGGACCCCTGGTGCGTGATGACTTTAGAATAGACTATTAGGCGCAGGAATACTACAAGTGCAGATTGATACGATTAATGTACCCGTCGAGTAGCGGTATTTTAACAAAAATTGGAGTTTGAGCTGGACGATGCCGTCAGGGGCATATTGTGGCGGGCCCTTTCCCTGCCACAATATGTTAGGGCATCACGCACCCAAGGGTCCAGAGTGCCTTCTCCGCAGGGGATGTAGCATCTGGCCGCAGTTCCTACAGAAAAGGTTAGTTTTGTAGAGTTAAGTAGTTTCTCTATATTCCTCCTTCTGTTCCGTGAGGTGGGCCGCCGAAAGGTGGTAGGGCTAAGCGACCCATCCCATGGGACTCCTATCTGCTCCCGCGTGGGGGGCCACGGAAGGGACCCCCGCACGAG
Organism: Parhyale hawaiensis; assembly: GCA_001587735.2. Lineage (NCBI taxonomy): Eukaryota > Metazoa > Arthropoda > Malacostraca > Amphipoda > Hyalidae > Parhyale > Parhyale hawaiensis. The sequence continues at coordinate 13,897,271 of LQNS02278091.1, read as the reverse complement.
TGTCCGCTTTCTTCTGTCTTTTTCTCTTCTCGTCTCCTCTGCACCGCACGGCTGAGAGACTTCGTTCGACCGAGGCACCGAGCCGTGTAGAGTTGGAGATGCTCGCGCCTTATTTCGTGACAGATATGGTGGACCTGGCCAAGATTATTCTCATAGAACTCATTTGAGTTCGACTAAACTTCTAAACTATATCATACAAAATTGGATCGCTGTTACATAGTCTTAGTATCTAATACGGCGGGAAACCCACAATATAATAATAATCTTCTTCTTTTCCGGCTCGCTGTTCCCATGCGCGTTAAGTAACTGTGAGAACTCCTTCGTGCATGGCTCTCCGTTTCTATCGACATGCTATATCGATGTCCCTTATTTCTTCATTTGTTAAATCACCTAAGTTGTTGAGGTGAAGGCTTAAACTATTCAGTAATCTAATCTGGGATTCATATGATATACATGTGTGCCTATAAGTTACGTTAGGCACCTATTCTAGCTGAACTGAAGTTATTATAACCTAGGCACGGTCTTTGTAATTCATACGGCGGGAAAACAGACAATATAATAATTAAAGTGGACGATCCAGGAGTTTTCACAGCCCTAGTTATGTGTTTGGAACGTCTTTCGTTCTTCCACATTCATATTCCTACTATTGATTATTTGTTCTGTTCTTCCTCTCATTTTCCGACTTGCTGTTTCCAAGTACGTTCATCCTTATGAGTGAACACATTCGTTGGAGGGGTTCGAATCCATATAGCTTCTACAACATGTCCCTTCTTTCTCTCCCTCTTGGGATCTGAAGCAATGCTGGAAGTAGGGAGGCTTGTACTGCGACTATAATTATAATAGAAATAACTTTGCAGCTGATCCATACGAGCGACACAACCTAGCAGCAAGGGAGCCTGAGATGCTGGAGTCCATGTTGCGTCGCCTGGTACCAGAACTGCGGAGGTATGTTGCCCCACACGACCCGCCCATGACAACTGCAGGAGATCCTAAGCACTTCGATGGCTTCTGGTCCCCTGGATGGTGCTGATCATCTTGGCAATAAACTAAATAACCAAAATTTATCATCTCTGTGTCTGTATTATCCACATAAACATGGTGGAAACTGCACAGCTCTGACAAACATGAAACAGCAAGCCTGCACCTGCAATGCCCACATTACGTATATAGTGTGACAGATGCTGCTGCGCGTACTTGCGACACGCTTCTTCTCTAGAATCCTACCGTAGGCGCGTCGGTGGCCGCTCAAGAGAGCTTGCCTTTTGCATCAATAAGTTAACTCCACTGACATTTACGCAAAACACAAGTGCTTTACGGTGACCGCCGACGCGAAAGTGGATGGAAGCCAGAGGAGACCCTTGTCGCAAGCACAGGCATCAGCATCTATTGCACTATACTTTATGTAATACGGGCATAAGGGTTGCCGAGTCTGAGTCTCCATCGTGCATATCCGAGAACCAAGAGCAGGAGTCGAAATTGACTGGATCCATGAGTCGGACGTTGTACATCCAGCTGCATAACCCTGGCGCTGCTACCAGCCGCTATTTTCCAGACGTGCGAGTGTCGGAAGCACAAAAAAATTATACATATAAGAGCCTGTCATTTACTCTGCGTATTTATCAAATAGAATTAAGGGCAAATTTGCTTATGCAGTAGCTACCGTAATTATATTCCAAAGCTGAATTTGGCCCTGCAATCTGCGAGTGCTGCTACGTATAAAGAAGAAAGTTCATCTGCCCATCCAAGCTACGCCTCAGCCAATGCGTACGTGAAGAAATGGAAAGAGGATTAGCTATTTGTTACGACAGGAACACATACGGTTATATCAAGTGATTCAAGGAGGTTCAAACAAAATAACATCCCTGTTTAAATAATTATATATAATAATTACAAGTGGATGATAACTATTATTACAGTGGGGCATTTGTAGAAAAAAGCAAGTACCTTTTCAACGGGAAAATTTTGTACCTACATGACAAAGTAAGTCAACTATTTAGGGNTGTTTAAATAATTATATATAATAATTACAAGTGGATGATAACTATTATTACAGTGGGGCATTTGTAGAAAAAAGCAAGTACCTTTTCAACGGGAAAATTTTGTACCTACATGACAAAGTAAGTCAACTATTTAGGGTTCTAAATTTAAAAAAAAATTGCACCATCTTCGCTACCTTCGCTGCAAGATATGACGTTTTCACAAAAATTAAGTACGCAATTTGCCTATCAACACATTGCTGTGGATGATCCTATACAGCCAAAAGGTTATTCACAAATTTCTAAAACCGAATTGAAAGGACAAATGCCCAGATAGGCATAGACATGCAAATACAACTCGTATCTCCTAACAGTGAAGGCTACCAGGCAGTAAACTGTACATGAAACTCAACCTTGCATAAAACCAAGTGAAGACGAAAACCTCAGTTGTGACCATCCAAAAATTTGCCCATGAAATCCTTAGGTTTTGGTTCAACTGTAGTAGCCCAGAAGGCCATGATGCCGTGCTTCTGCTTCCAAATATTGACAGTTTCCCTCAGCTCCATCTGACCCTGAGGAAAAGTAAAACTATTAGTGGTAGGCGACAACAACAAAAAAAAAAGTACGACATGCTGCACAGTAAATCATCACAAAGAGCATACAGTATATAGCTACAAGTAGACTAATGAAACAAAATGATGGATAGACACCTACATTGGTGATGAGAAATAAACCAGGTTTCTAGACTCATACATAATGCAAGCGAAATATAAAAAAAATAAAAATAAATAAGAATAATGTATAGACCGCAAAACACTACTTGACTCTTGGGGCTGACGCTGACGGCGAAATGTCGGCGAAGGAAAAAATGGGATTTTCTCTAGAGCTATTCTTTACCCCATCTAATACTGAAGAAAAACATTCCACGGCACACAACATTCATCTTGCGGAGAAAGTATCTTGGATACGGCGGGGACGCACTTGGGCGCTTGCCTGCATGACCGTGTCTGGACATGTTCATAACATGAGCTTCAACAGCCGCAAGTAAGCAGCAATGAACGTTGCCATGAATGTGATAGCCAACAAAAGAGGAGCAATGAATCCTGCAATACCGTAAGGTAGGGCTATTTCGGCTGGAAAGTTGCACTTAAATGAGCACAGCTACAGAACCTGCAATCCTACAAACACATGTTTATGATAATAAGTTAGGTCTAAGCCTAGGCTTCAATTCCCTTTATTATCCAGTCCTTAGGTTTCCACATATTTGATCAGGGTCTCACCAGACTGGGGTGGCGAAATTAGCCGCACATGTCGGGTAATTTCGGCATGCCTATATAGCTCCATGTGGCTGAATTGTTTACTATATAATGCAGGTCTTTGAAGATGTAATAGCCTCACAATGTTATATGCAGCAAGTCTTTGCTATTCGCGAGGGTTACGTTCCATCAAGAGGTCACGAATAGCTAGCAATCCGTAAATACTTGAAAGATGGGAAATAAATAGGTTACGTTCCTGTAGAAGTGGGTGATGTGCGTGTAAAAGTGGGTGATGTGCGTGTAAAAGTGGGTGATGTGCGTGTAAAAGTGGGTGATGTGCGTGCTAGAGCACGTGATGTGTGTGCTAGAGCACGTGATGTGTGTGCTAGAGCACGTGATGCGTGTGCTAGAGCACGTGATGTGTGTGTGCTAGAGCACGTGATGTGTGTGTGCTAGAGCACGTGAACACACACGATCTCGTGCACTACACACACACGATCTCGTGCACTACACACACACGATCTCGTGCACTACACACACACGATCTCCACGTGATGTGTGTGTGCTAGAGCACGTGACGTGTGTGTAGAAGTGTGTAATGAGAAGGTGTGCAACAAGGAGTGAGCTGTCACAGAGACAACTTCTCAGATTTGTAATTCGGGTAAAGGTTCGCATCCCAGGCATAACTTTTATGCTAAGATTCGCAAGTCGGGTACAGGTTCGTTTTACGGGCGTAATTTTGGGCCAAGGTTCGTAAGTCCCGAAGTATGATGGTCGCAAAGTTCGTTTGTCGGGAGGTTCGTACGTTGAGGATCTGCTGTAATTATTTTATATGACCGCGAATAAGCAAGGGCGTCAGGTGATTAATGGACTGTCGCACTCCAGTCTGTCATGAATAACCGAAACCGCAAAAAACGAACCCGTGAATATCGAGGGATCACTGTACTGTACGTTTTGTGTACTTTATACGATATGTTGACTATTTAGATTGTTTCTGCCGCTGTATCAGCATTTTTGTTCCGATAATAACATTTATGTCCTAAAAGGGGCTATTTTGTCAGGTGGGAAGCAGAATTAGCCCTACAAAACAGTATGCCGAAATAGCCCGCAAAATGTGCCGAAATAGCCCGCAAAATGTGCCGAAATAGCCCTCCCCAAAGTAAGCAGCTCTGAGCTATTCTTACAAGATGCTGTTTCGTTTGGGACGGCGAAGTTAGACGCACGTAAGTAAGCTACGATCGAAAATACCCACTTTTTGCACATGGACATGAATAAATGTTTGCCTGAAGACTTTTTTTGAACCTTTCTGAAACAGGGTTTTTTGCATACTTAACTTTGACGTCCATCTGACTATTTGATATTTGTCTGAGGAGCTTGTTTTTCGTCTCATATTCAAGACAATTCCGTCACATTTCAAACGGACCTTGTACCATTTTTCTGCAGTAAAAACTTTTTCTGCAATAAATAAAAAACTGAAAACTTTGCCAGGTGCCGAAATAACCCCCAGAGTGACGAAATAGCCCAACCTTACGGTACTGCAAGGACTGTCATAGCCAGCAAATGAGCAGCAATAAATGCATAGAGTATCAAGTGTAGACCAGATGGCAAATATAAATGAGTAATAATGAGTCAATTCTTGGTTGTTGCAACCATCAATAGACACACACAGTGAGAAATTAATAATGAACAGCATCCCGAAAATGGGAATAGCCAGCCACATGATTGTGTAACGAATAGAAGGGATTTCGAACACAGGGGATGCAGAAGTACGGTTGTACAGCAGTGGTTTCAGAGCTGAGGAGTATGAACCCAAAGGGGATGCGCGGGTCGGACGAGGTCAGTTGCGAGAAGTGTCCCAAAGTCAAAACTCACAGGTAAAATTTTCGTTTAAACATAACTACTGTATTTAGATCAACTAGGTATTATTATATAGCAAATAGCATAGGCTAGTACACAATGATCAACAGCTACAAGGCTCACATAGTGTACAGAAAAGTTTGAAGTTCATGAAGATCTCAGAATTACATGAGTAATTCGTGGGGGAGAATAAAAAATCAGAGAAATACTGTACTGCTGCACAGCATCCAAGCTAAACCTGAATAAGGTAGAAAATGCTAAATGATGTAATCAGCACAAAAATGAAGTTGTCTGAAAAATAAGAACAGTTAAGAAATTCTAGCAACAAAAATTTCAAAATCACCCTTGACTGCTTAGGAACCCTCATAAAGACACCGTAAGCAGTCCCATTTCTACAAGTAATCAGTCTTCTATTTCACTACTAGAGGATAAAGATTCATCTCACGATAAAATTCATGGCTTTACTGGCAAATTTTATTATGTCACTGCATGACAGCATTTGCATGTTAACTCAAATTCCACACAGCTCTTAAGCTACTAAACAACCAGGAGCCCTCACCTCAATTCTATGTCTAGCTAACTGAAAGCATTTACTATAGGCCTATAGCATTGAGTCTGTGAGAAGAAGGCACTAGTGCCCAAAAATTCAAACTTTATAGTAGAATTATCCCGATCACACAAGAAAAAACGACAGTGCATGCTCGCATCATTGAAGCAGGCAATCAAGACTGAGAGAAAATAAGACAATTTTTCAAGTATCCGAAGCACATCAAGATGTAAATTTAGACAAAAGTACACTTACGTAAAGCCTCATGATATTGTTGTACACTGCAGCCCTTTTGCCCAAGTTCGTAACTAGGGAAAATTGACGATATGAAGTGCTTTGAAACCAGCATGCCACGATGCAGAAGCCAATTAATTATCCAATTATTTAGTTCCATGGAATAGTTTCTTTTTACGTAGGCGCGGCACATACGGTATTACTCAACAGTAACTCATGCCGGGACTACAATATGCAAGTATGGTACAACTTCAACTTAAAGCAGATGTTCAGGTTGCACATTAATCCCAATGGATAGCAACCTAGCGAAAGGTGGATGCCAAAATACAACTGGATAGCAAGACCTGAGTTGGGAAGTTTAGGAGTCTAGGAGTTGGGAAGTGGCTAGGACAAAAGTTGGAGTTGGTGAAAACTGAATTGGTTTATAAGAAAAAAAAGAGGTGGAGTTCATCATTTTCGGTGTCCAAGGAGGCAGAAACAGGCAATACAAAAAGAGTTGGATGATGTTCCAGTTGTACCAATGCTCATACACTGAGCAAGCAATTACACACTGTGATCCCAGCACACCAGAGCTCAGCTGCTAGACAAGTGTACATAAAATTTGCAGTCTTAAAGAAGTAATAGCAGAATAATTTATGAGTAAGCCCAACCAAAAATGGTTTATCAAATTTTTATTGTGAGAATTGTTCTAGTTCTACTTGATGCCCTGCTATCCACATTACTAAAGGGATCCTTTTCAAGAGATCAGTTTCTAGAAATAGTAGCAAAAATTTTAATAGCGCTTCACTGGCACACTGCCTGTATTGCACCGTACTATTCCAGTATTTAACCACAGGCTCGTGCGCTGCTGGGGCGCGGAATTTACCACATTTTGTATTATAAGTATGTAGTTGTAAAGAGAACATTATTATTATTAATTTTACATATAGTACATATATGCAATTTAACCCTTTCGATACGGCAATATAAAATATCATGTTTTTCAAGAAACTTTTCACTCAATTTACTTCATTCGAGGCCTAATAAATGATTTAGTCAATAAAAATAAAATTTTGCCCATGAATAGAAAAAATTCAATGGTGGTAC
>LQNS02278091.1:13820852-13831514 GCA_001587735.2 Parhyale hawaiensis | reverse complement strand
ACGGGATGAAACCGAGCCCTTCGGAACCGGCGTCACATGGGCAACACGCCAGCACTCCGGAAAAGAGCCCAGCCACAACATTTGACGGAATACGGAAGCAAGCGGGGCTGCGAGCACACCAGCCACCCGATGGATCCGATGGATTTATTCCCGTCGAACATTGCTTTTTTATTGTTTTACTGTGCATGGGACGCATAGGACTAAGTACAATGCATTGTAGTTGCTGATTTGTTCATTCGAACACTTCCTCACAGCTCGGTGTCGGGCGGCATGAACTCCCTGGCCGCCATCACGCTCGAGGACTTCGTCAAAGGCATCTGGTGGCCCGACATCTCCCCTCAGAAGGCCACGCGTCTGTCCAAACTCCTGTCGCTCGGGTTCGGGGTCCTCACATTCGGTATGGTGTTCATCGCCCAGCTCCTCGGTAACGTTCTTACGGTCAGTCCTGCTCAAATCTTGGTCGTCGATACAACTACGTATTGGTAATTACTTGATGCTAGAGCTGAAGATTGATTGTTGTTTGCGCTAGGGTTTTGGTATGATGCTAACTTCGTTAATTCGACCCCAACAGAACTTTTGGCCGTCCCAGTAGTTGACATAAGGCTCAAGTTCCTGGGGTGACTTAAAATTCTGCTAAGGAAGAAATGTAAGATTAGAAGCAGTCCTGATATCATATTCGAGTAAAATTCTTAGATATCTACAATGACGTTCGGTTCCATCACCGCCCAACATCAGCAACAAAAATTTATAAGAGCACACGAATAAGAAGAATGAAATGTAAATACACAAATCAGCTTAAAGCCTGTGGCAAAACCAGTTACAGCACCACTGTTACTACTACTAAGTGGGAATTTGCAATAGAAATTAACTCTATACATCGTTCAATTCCGTTTCGATTACGAAAGATGTAATGATTTTAAACTTCTAAGGTTGATGAAATTGTTTGCATCGTCAGTTTTCTTGAAATTTCTGCCCTAATTACTCTATTGCGCTTAGGTAGATGCTCTTTAATTCTAGAATGGGCAGGATGCACTAAGCCGTTCCCCGTTCTATAAGACTCTTTCCCATATAGTCTTGCACTCGCACACTCAAGGCACGGCTAGTACAGCCGAAGTATGTATCTAGATATAGAGTATATGCAACTGAACTAGTAAACAGTAGAGGCGCGCATGCCATGTGTGCTTATCTATGATGAGAAAAAAGAGTGAATTTTAATATTGCGGGTAAAATGAAACCAAAGTCAATGCGCAATACTTGAAAGCGCAAAACTGTATCAATTCTTCTTTCAATATTCCTGATTGAGGACTAAGGTAAGGAAAAGTTACGTTATGATGGAAAAGTTGAGCTACTGAAGATACTAAACTGAAGAAATAAAGATGCGCGCGTGTGGTGCTTAAAAAAAAATAAAGTAAGCGTATCGCCGCTATAACGTTGATAAAATACGGGACAAACCTTCCCGGAGAGTCGTTGTGACACATAAATGTTCGCAGGTGTAGGTCCGAGTGGCGAACCATACCTATAGGAACGGCGAACTGTCCATCTTTGATGTGCATGCTTTGCCCCTTCATTTATGTGATATATACTCAGTCATCACTATTCAAATCTGAATATATTTTTAACATAGCGTACCAAACTGGATTTCATTACAGCTCGGTGTAGCGAAGAGAAACCAGAATATCTAGGCAACAGCATCGTGTGTGTTCACAACGTCTATTTCGGTCTCGGTCAACGGACAATTTGCTTCTAGGAAGCCTTGTCTCAGTATCCGTTATGCCGATGCTACATACTAGTCAAAAGAACGAGTATATCGTCATCTTATCCTCCGAATGTGTTGATGTGCCCACTGAAATAGCACACACTTGCCAAAATTTTACAGTTATAAATCCCTCCAGATATAATATTTCCGAACGTTAACTAGCGGCACTTGCGGAATAAACTGAACTGACTGTAAGCATCTTACACCACTTCTCAGCAATCTCAAAGCTGTGTTTACGAGAGTTCAATATAACGTTCGGACGAAAAGAAGACGATACTCGTTCTGTTGACTGGCATGTGGCATCGGCATAATACTCTTGTTGTGTTAGGTTGTGCTATGCTGCAGGCTGCGCTTTCACTAACGACAGTATTCTTAAAATTAAAATGAGAACATTTTAAATATTGGGCGAGGTCCAGACTGTTCTGCGCTCACAAACTGCCTTCAGGCTTCTCTCTTCGGCACTCCATTGCAATGCCTTCGCGGTCTCTTCGTCACGCCATGACTGTCTTCCACATAACGAAGACGCGTCAGAATAACCGAAAATTGTCTTCACCAATGCAGTAAAGGATTAAACTCTGTTACCTTATGTATGACAGTAAATAGCTACCACCTCATGTGCAGGCTGCTCTCGCCATCTTTGGCATTGTGGGAGGGCCGTTGCTTGGGATGTTCACCATGGGCATGTTCTTCCCCTGGGTCAACTCTCTCGTAAGTAAATGTCCATCAATTTCACAAGGCATTGACGAACGTTTTGTTCATAACTTGGTTGATTTTTTTTCTTTTAAAAATACTTTATTTATTGCTCACGACTGATGAGAACAGATCGTCACTGGGAAACGATTTTAAGCTCAAACAAAATTATGAAAATAACGGCGAAAATTTTTAGGCTGCGGGGCCAAAAACACAAAAATGCTGGTATAAAATAGGAATAGAAGGTTATGTTTTCTTCGGGTCCATTAGTCTGTCTGTCCGTTTGTTACCAAGATAGCTCAAAAGGTATGGACGGATTTTGGCGAAATTTACAGAGATTGTTAGGTATGTCAGGAGGAACAAATGATTAACTATCGGTGAAGATATTTTTATCCGTTTGTTTGTTTGTTTGTTTGTTTGTTTGTTTGTATGTTTGATTGATTGATTGTTTGTTTGAGTGCCTCATATTTCTTAATGCCATACTGTAGCTCAAAAAGTTATGGACGGATTCTTACGAAATTTACATGAGTTGTTAGGTATTTTACGAAGAGTGAATGACCATATATTGTCACAATCTGTTTGTTCGTCTCTTTGTCGCTGTTTTTAATTTTGTGATTGTTAGCACAATAACTCGAAAAGTTATGAATGGATTGTTATGTAATTTACTGCAAGTCGTTAGTAAAGTTACTATAGACATAAATGATTAAACTTTTGTGATGATCGGTTAGTCTGTTTGTGAGTTTGACTTATGTTTGTCAGAATTTTTGTTACCTGCATAACTCAAAAAGTTAGGAACAGATCTTCGAAAACATTTCTGAAACTGTTATTGCTGTTAAAAAAAAGAAATGATTAGATTTTGAAGTTGATGCGAAGAAAATTATGGTTTCTGAACCAATTCGAATTTTTTGTTACCGTTGCTTTGCTCGGCGGAGGAGTGCGCTCTCAGAGTGCTCTAGTTTAATATGCAATGTGAACAATAATTGAAATGCATTTAATAGCTTGAATTGCATCGTTTAGTATTAGTAGGCATTCACTGTGCACTTTTTAAGTCAGAAACACTTTTTTAGAACTGAACTGATGAGCTTTAATTGTGATTGTCTCTTATAAAATTTCTGCACACTCTTCACGCAGTGGCAATGGATGAAACACTTCACCTTTAGACGAAGGTTTTTGTTGATTCTTCGAATGTCTGTATCTAATATATTCCTAAGACTTTCAATTGGATTTGTATCTGGTGAGTAACTCGGCTACGGAAGGTGCTTAATCCCATTTTCAGTCAGCCATTGTAGTGTCGTGTTTGTTGTGTGGCATAAAACCCATATTCCGCGAATAAAAAGACCAAGGAGTTGAGCAATATTCATAATTTCTGCCGGGAATCAGGTGGGTTGACCTAAATGCGAAAAATACAAAAATACTAGAGTAAGTTGGCCATCACAAATGAAGGTATTGAATTTTATTGCCTGTCCACTTAAAAAGAATCAGGAGTTGAGTCATAATAATAATTTTTTTCAGGAAGTCGGGTGGTTGACTGAGATATGAAATATGCAAAAAAATCCAGAGTTAGGTGGCCATCAGAAATGACGGTGCTGAATTTGTTCCCACGGCTGGTGATGGTTTTATGCCTCGAGGCGTCCTAATTCTTTTTGTTATCGTGTGAATAACATCAGAAGTAGTCCTTGTTAAAGTAATTCCATATATATTTCTTGGAGTTTATGCACTTAAGCAAGGAATAATTACCTCCGCCAAGGAGGTTATGTTTTCGTCGTGTTTTTCTGTCACTCTGTCTGCCTGTTCGTCTGTCTGTCACCAAGATAACTTAAAAGTTTTGAACAGATTTGGACGAAATTTACAGGGATTGTTAGGTATGTTAGGAGGAACAAATGATTAACTTTTGGTGAAAATATGTCCATCCGTTTGTTTGTTTGTTTGTATGTCTGCCAGATTTTTACCTCCGCCAAGGAGGTTATTTTTTCGTCGTGTCTGTCACCAAGATAACTCAAAAAGTTATGATTTGATCTGGACGAAATTTACAGGGATTTTTAGGTATGTTAGGAGGAACAGATGATTAACTTTTGGTGAAGATATGTATGTCCATCCGTTTGTTTGTTTGTCTGCCTCATTTCGCTCAATGCCATAACTCAAAAAGTTACGGATAGATTTTTATGAAATTAACATGAGTTGTTAGGTATATAACAGAGAGGAGATGACCAAATTTTGGTAATGATCAGTTTGTTCGTTCGTTCGTTCGTTTGTCACTGTTTTTAATTTTATGCTTGTTAGCACATTAACTAAAAAAATAATGAATGGATCTTTATGAAATTGATAGGGATGATTAGTAATGTTAAAAGACATAAATGATTGAATTTTGGTGCAGATCGGTTTGTTCGTTTGTAAGTTTGACTCATGTTTGTCTTAACGTTTGTTAGCAGTAAAACTCAAAAAGTTATCAACGGATCTTGAAGAAAATTGCACAAGCTCTTAATATTATCAAAAGAAGAAATGATTAGATTTTAGAGTTTATAAAAATAAAATTATGATCTTTAGAGCCAATTTGAAGTTTTTGCTACCGTTGCCGCGCTTGGCAGAGGTATGCGCTCTCAGATTGCTCTAGTTACAGAATGATACATTCGGCCGTGTTTTTTTTTTTTTTGTTGTTTTCAGTGAAAAGGTATTTCTCAACAGGCAAAGGTTAATTTTATCGTGGATCTTCATTTCTTGAAATAATAATATCAATTGTTTCCATTTAGACCTGACCACTAACCCGTGCTAACATGGGAGTTCTACTATATGTTATAGTTCATGTTATTAGTTAATTAGGGCACATATACTTTGTATTTTTTACTTCTGCACTATAGCAGTCATTGTTATATGACAGTGTAATACTTGTGAACGGGCTACTTTCGTTATGCAGAAATGAGTAAGAAGGGAAAGTACTATCCGTTTCATTAAACATCACATTTAGGAAGGACTGCATCATTTCTAACTCTCAGCGATGTGCAGGAAAGGGTTAACAAGATTAGACTGCAGAACCTTGTAACACAAGATTTTTAATACGGTAAAATTGACTTGCATAAGAAATTTTAGGTAGCGGAACGTTAACTTTGATTTTCCTGATTACAGTCAATTTACAAGCTATTTTCTTCCATCATCATCTTCAGGGATGCTTCGTAGGGGCGCTGGTCAGCCTGGCCTTCATGTTCTTCGTGGGCATCGGACAACAGGTGGCTAAATTCAATGGCTATTATTACATCGAGCCGAAGCCCACGTCCATCGAAGGCTGTCCCAATTTCCTCAACGAAACGCTCGCTGCTACAGTGGCTGCTCCTGAGCACACTGAGTGAGTTATTTTGAGCGTTCACTTAAGCTATCATTGATTGCCCATGCAAGTCGATCAAATTAGGCTTGCTTGACTTGACTTAGCTTGTCTGGAATGCAAAATCTAATTTTTCGGTGCAAAACTTAGTATCGGCTCGACTCTTGATGAAGCTATCATTTGTAACTATTAAAAGTGACAAAGCCAGCTTGTCTGTCTGAAGTTTAGATTAGATTAGATGAGATAGGCGGCAGTAGAAGAACCAAGAGGCCCATTCCCAAAGAGACACCGGTACTTATGCCCCGGCCCTCTATGAGCTAATGTCATTATGTTCGTAGGATGTAGAGGAATTGGGAAACGAGGGGAGAAGAAATGGAAGACGAAAGAAAAAAGAAGGGGGAAGAGAATCTCAGCCGAAGCGATGATCATGAATGCACGCAAGTATGATCGATAGCCGCTGATATGCGGAGCTTAAAAATATAATTGGAGAGGAAGTGAGAAGAAGTCTGCCTAAGATGTCCTCTGAAGCTTTGGCTGATAGGTGCCTGCGACTCGTGGAGGATGAGTTCTTAGCTGTGGAGGAAGACTCCCAATATTGTATGTCAAGACGATTTTTAAACGAGTTGACCGACTTCGCACCAGCAACGTCAGAAGGGAGTCTATGCCAAATGCTGACTATGAAATAGAGAAAGAACTGCTGACTTAAGGTTGTTCGTCGAACTTTATGCATGAGTTTTTGACCGTTGTTTCGCAAGCGATCATTCAAAGAGTTGTAGGTACGTCGTTGAAGCCATTCAGTCGTCTTTGCTCGAGAGAGATCAAAGCCAGATCATTTAGGCGACGTTCATACGACTTGTTTCTCAGCTGAGGTATAAGTTCCGTTGCTCTACGTTGGACTCTTTCCATGTTATCGATATCTTTACAGTGATGTGGCGACCAGAATTGAACAGCAAATTCTAAGTGTGGCCTCACTATAATGCCTTGTACAAGGGAACGATGATGTCCTTGGACTTGTATTCAAAGTTTCTGGTGATGAATCCCATCACTTTGGTTGCCATTTTCACCCTCTTGTCAACTTGCTGACTGTGTTGTAGTTTGTTTGTAATAGTGATTCCCAAGTCACGTTGTTGGGTGACAGTAGCCAATTCCGTCCCATTCATTTTCAATGGGGTGGAAGGGTTCACCAGCCCTACATGCATTACTGAGCATTTGTCGACATTAAAATTCATCTGCGCTCCATTCCATGAGGTGGTCAAGGTCTCGTTGGAGCTCGGTTCTTTTCGTGGCAGGATGACATAGTTTTGTAAATTTACTAATTTTACTACTGATGTTAAGATCGACATCATAGATGTGAATTTAGAACAGAAGTGGGCCAAGCACTCTACCTTGTTAAACCCCTGATTCCAGACAAGTTAAGCCCATTAAGTTTGGCTTCAATTCCTAAATAATAGGGATAAAGGTATGATCGGTTAGGTACAACTATTTTTCATATACATCATGAACAGAGCCTGGCTTCATGAAGGGGCTATGTTCACGGTACCCTAATTAGGGCGTCTCGAGGGGTTCCAGTCGGAGCCAGGGCCCGGAACCTCAAAACATGTCGTAAGTTAAGGGCGCATAGAACGTCCAGTCTCGTGAACAAGTATTGATGTCTCTTCTCTGATTAAGTCTCTTCGCTTTGCTGTTCTAAACTTAATCACAATTTGAGAACCGTGTAAGTCCGGGAAAAAATGAATTTTGGCTGCGCGCACCATCATCTTAACCGGTGGGTCAATTCATTCACGTCTGCAGTGGTATACCTCGCGTGATCGGATATTGGAAGAACATTATTTGAGTTTCAGGTGGTGTAATTTACTGAACTCCACGTGTGCAGAGCCGTTGTGGAGGTCCCCCCCCCCCCCTCTTGTGTTGCAGCTTCTGACCAACGAGTAAGCCAACAGCGATTAACCTCCGCAATGCGCGTAACCGATGACCGCTGGTTTATTTTTTTAATATGAGCCCTGGATACTTTAAATTTTACACCCTGCATATCAGTGGTATTTCAAAGACCCCTCTGCAGTTTGTGGGGTGACGAAGATAAACAGCGTTTAACTGTTAAAAATCAGCGTATGAAAGACCATAAATACGATACGCGTGATAAACAAATTGCTATGTAGCTTCTTATCGTCATCTTTGCTGACAGATAATGTGGATGAGAGAAATTCAGTTTTCGTGAGCATCGTCGGTTTCTGGTAACACAGACTAAATATTACAATGAGCCGGGGCGAGCTGAAAATGCATTATTAATTTTTAGTTATTATTATTTCAGAATATGGGCGGCGTTTGTTTTGCCAATTCCGTAAACACTATGCAATTTTTGCTGTAAATTTTTGCCCTTATCGACCATCTTCAATGAGATAGAGGAGCAGACACTCGATTAGAGAACTCAGAGCACAGTATTACAGTCAGAATTGAGTACTTAGCTTAGCAAAACATTGTGAAAGTATAGAAGAAAGTTTTAGTAGTTGATGGTGCTATGAGCCACTATAAAGCTTTTACGATGAAATTAAACATCGTTTACTTGTATGCTAAGGTTTTACGTAATTGCCCTATACGTATTCCTGGGTATGTATTTCTTCTAATCTGTTAGTCTTGAATCATACAAGTAACTCAGGATGTACATGTATGTATAAGTAAATTATATACCTCTGGATTTCGGAAGAATATGAACGTGGGTTACCAGAGTTTTAACTTACCTTTTCTAACATTCTATTAGTAAACACATGAAAAACTATTTTCTTTAAAAAATCGGCAAAGAAAACAGCCAACTTTTAACTAGAACTTATAATTTTACTAGTGATTTGGAGAAGGCGCGCTTAATTTGACGACGGCGGTTAAGCTTGGAACGTAGAGTGCGCGGTCGTGGCGGAATACCTGTATATATCAGCGGCTATCAATCATCCTTACGTGCATTCATGATCATCTCTTTGACTGAGATTCTTTTCCCCTTCTTTTTTTCTTTCTTCTTTCTTTTTTTCTCGTTTCCCCAGTTCTCTATATCCTATTTGCATAATGGCGATAGCTCATAGAGGGCCGGGGCGTAAGTTCTGTTGTTTCTTTGGGAATGGGTCGATTGGTTCGTCTACTGCCGCCTATCTAATCTAATCTATATATTTGATGTGATGATGAACCATTTGGCAAGGCAGTCATAACAAAAGGTCGCTGGTGCTACTGCAGTGGATGTCCAGTACCATTCTTCGCCAGAATATTTGTGGTATTTTCTTCATCTATATGATGGCTGGTGACGTTTCGGTTCATTAGTAATCGCGTAGCTATCCTCTAATTCTTCTGAGAATAACGAATAACTGATAAATATACATCACCTCCTCCTCTCTAGCAGCCACGAACCACCACACTTCAGAGCTTAGTTCAGTAGGGGACAGACTCCATCGTCATATCGGACGAATTCCTTATAGCATAACCGACCAGACGGTTGACATCCCTGGCATAGCTCGAGTACAGTGATGAAACTATGAAAATCTCTCCGTTCGGTTCGTTTATGATATTCAAAATGTTATAATTTGCAGATCGAGCTTCTGGGACTCGGGGCTCTTTGAGCTGTCCTACATGTGGTTCTCAGCCGTGGGCTGTCTCTTGGCCATCCTTATCGGTGTCATCGTCTCCTTCATCTCGGGCAAGCAGAACATTCGGAAGCTCAACCCAAAGATGATGTCGCCTGGTTTCTTGTGGGTCAAGAAATACGTTCCTGGCGCCGGTGGGCTGGGAGAGGACTACGTAAGTATGATTTATTTTAAAATTTGCTATTTCATGTTCGCACTACGCTATAGCCGTGTGTTAACAAAGTTTTACTAAAAATAACGACAACAAAATTATTAGAAAAGTTTCGTAAATTTCTACGTTTCTTCAATAAGCTTAAACAATCCATTTCATTGTTTTTACCGCAGGTTCATAAACTTCTAGCAGAAATGGTCTTTATTTTTACGAAATCACAGAGTTGGAGAAATGATGACTGCACATAAGCCTAAAAAGGTCCATACACCTCACATATTTATTTTACATTGCCAATTTAAGACGAGATGACTGCAAGACTACAAGTTCAACCCAAAGCGGATCACCTCGACGATAAATTAAAAATTCTGAGTAGGAAAGGTCTGGTTTCATGTTTTGTAACAAACTTTCAATAAACATCAAACATTCGCGAATGTAAAAAATACAATTTTTTTCAGGTATTACTTGCAGATCATTAGGACTGCTGCTCTACGAGCACAGTCTCAAAGAGGGAAAAACATGGCAAAAGTAACTGATATGCTAAGGACAAAAGTGGTCTAGCCCAACTGCTGTCGGGAAGTTCCAGTTCAAGTAACATCATTTAAAGTTCACATTCAACAGGATCCACGTTTAGTTTACCCACACAAGTCTTCACCACTGTGGAAAACCGAACCTGTGCAGTCGAAGCGCGTTCTGTGGGATACATGCCATCATCGCCCTCAGTAACTATGGTTTTTTAAAAGCAAGACAGACACGAAAGCAAAGGAGCATTTACTCCTCTGCCTCAGAGATTGTCTCGCATATTGTGAGAAAACAGTTGTCATAACAGAGATTGTCAGATCTTATCAAAGGAGAGGGTATCGTGATTTTTTTAAAAATTGAAACATTAGCAAAAGGTAGACGACAGGTGCATGAAGGTTATACTATGGTGAATATTTTAAATGAGGAAATTCCATTGGCAAAAATATGCACTCAAATCTAAATCTAAAACTTGCTATAGTTAGCGAGTTTGACAAACTGGTCTCATGATAAATGTGTCGCATTGTTTGGATTTTATTTGAAAATTGAATTAACTTCAACAGTTGTATTTAAGTTTAAAATTATGAAACGCTGATGTTCATTGATGTTATTTCAG
>LQNS02278091.1:13808862-13820636 GCA_001587735.2 Parhyale hawaiensis | reverse complement strand
CGAGTTTGACAAACTGGTCTCATGATAAATGTGTCGCATTGTTTGGATTTTATTTGAAAATTGAATTAACTTCAACAGTTGTATTTAAGTTTAAAATTATGAAACGCTGATGTTCATTGATGTTATTTCAGATGGACGAGAAAACCGACCCTCAAGTTCCTGATTCAATTGTGCTTGTAACGAAGTAGACCAGCAAGCCGAAGATGGCCTGATTCGTTCGATCTCAATGTGCTGCTCAGATTCATCTGCCGTATCTTTCCTGAAGCAAATTTAGTTTATAAGATGCATCGGATAGCGCTTTTGCTCACTGTGCAGTCTCCATAATATATGTAGTTAGAAAAGGCGAAAAGGTTCGTAGTGTCGCGTCATATTACCCTGCAAAACTTGTTTGGAGAGAGTGCATGGTTGTGTCCGAAGATCTCTCCTGCAACATGTAGGGACTAGAAGGCATGAAGATCCCCTACAAGATGTAGGGACTAGAGGGCATGATCGAAGATCTCCTCCAACATGTAGGGACTAGAGGGACTGAAGATCTCCTGTAACATGTAAGGACTAGAGAGCTAAACCAAACGTGTGTAGCCAAGGGCTATTGATATCAATAACCCTTCATTTATCCCGGCCTATAAGTTGTAGCTTGAAAAACTAGAACTTCCTTCCTTAGTTAGTGATGCTCTACAATCAAACTCTCTGACTTCACCATTTATTGATAGGTATATTAAATGATTCTTGAACTAGTGATTTCACTCGCCGCAATCCAATTCAAGATCTTGAAGCTAGTAAGCTTAGTCGCTTGTATTGGAGTTTGAGCAGAAAGAAAGGAGTAATTAAGAATTTTGGAACTGCGCAAGAATTTTCCGTCTACGGTAATATCGAAAGGAGAGTCTATCTACTGTTCTTTTATTGTTGGAATTTGCTATCATGTGGAAAAAATATTAGTCCATGAATTAGGTGGCAAACACGTCCAAGAGAGATGAAGGTTCTTTTGTGAAACCAACTTGCTGCTTTCCATATCTGCACTGACCTTCATGTCACTCCAGACTCACTGTTATTGTGGCTGGAGTGGTTAAATTTGTAAGATAATAATAATAATAATACTGACAGTCACGTTTGTCTACTTTAGCTGTGCGGTACATGGGACAGCCTTACTCCTTAACGGTAATCTTAAAATTAGGAACGTCTCTATACCGAGTCGTATATTTTCCTCTGTTGTGCTATGTGGCCGTTAGTGACTGCGATCAAGGGAGCATAAAACGCTTGTGGAGCAAATATGGGTAATTCCCGTTGCAATCCAAGAGTACACTGAGAACGAAGTTCCGTCAAATAGGATATGCTAGCGGACCCCACGTACTGTTGTCAATTGACGGCAGTGAATAATCACTTAGAGGAAACCCCGCTTGCTTGGCTCTTCTTCGTGGTTCTAAAGATAAAGGTAAATTAAAATCAACTTTAACTGTTCCCTCCCTTGGGAAACCAACTCGCACTGGTTCGTGTGGTAGACATAGGTCAACTGGCCCCAGGAGTAAGTGCATAGCAGCAACCTACGTTGGGTCGCTAGGAACTATGGTGCCGAAAGGTGCCCCCTCCCCCGCGATAGCTATGGACACCAAGCGCCCTTGAAAAAGACCGCGCCTGGCATGGGGATCGATCTCGAGACCCTCAGCACTACTGTGCAGCACGTAACGTCCGCCGCTACCGTACTCAGGAAAATTTTACCCGTTTCTTCCGGTGATCTACTCAATTTGTGTATCATAAACTAAAACATGCGAAGCACGTACCTCCGCCATGCAACTCAGTGTCAACAAACTATTCAAAGTGGACTTGAAACCAGGATTTCAATTTAATAATCGCCATAATTTAACGATTGTTCCTGCCGTTATTCTTATCAGTTTTAGTAATTTTCTTGAAGATCCATCCATAACTTTTTTAGTTCTGGTGTGACAAACATTAACACAAACAGATTTAGTAAAACACACAAACGGACCAAAAGATCGTCACCAAAATTTGGTCGTTTGCATCTTTTAACATTTCTAACAATTCCTGCAAATTTCATAACGATGTGTTAAGAACTTTTTGGGTTATGTTACTGATAAACGTAAAAGCGCATATGAAGACTAAGAGACAAACGAACTAAGAGACCATCGTATTAATTTGGTCATTTTCTCTTTATAATATTTCTGATGTCAAAGTTTGTCTAATTTTTTATGAAGCTTTTGATGTATGTTTAAATTGTTAAGTCAATATGTCTATCATAATGTTGATACGCATTTCCTAAGCTGTCGACCGTAGAGTAGCCTAAACGCCATTATCAATTTTTATACATTTATACTATAACGTGTATTTATGAAGTATTCGTGTAGGAGTACTGTTCGTTGAAATAAACTCACACACAACCTTATTTCAACCGTAAGCCTCAACTAATCATTTTATACTATCAAATCAGTGTATTCTAGACGTATTTCTTTTGTACCGTTCTCCAGCTTACAATCTTACGCGTCATAAATAATGCCGGTAATTTTTGAAGAGTAATAATGTGGTATGAGATATGAGTTAATGAAATTCCTAATTTAGTGTAACTTGCTTTGTTCCTTTTCCTTCGTGCCTCAAAGTTGGTTGACTGTTTATCAGGGAATTTTTATCCAGTAATTTTGAAACGGGGCACCGGATATTTGCGAACATGCAGCACTTAATTGCGCTTTCCAGCCATACGGCAGCGGTATTGCCTAAACGATTATCTTCTTCGAGGTCCCGATTTGACGAATAACCTTGTGGGCGTACTGCTGAGGTTTAGGAAGCACAACGTTGCAGTTATTGCGGACATTGAAAAAATGATTTTTTTTTCAAGTGAGAGTGCCTGCACAGGATGCAGGCTTCATGAAGTACGTGTGGTCCCAGGCAGCGACCTGAGTTCCCAGCCAAAAGATTACAGGCTTAAGGTCCACGTGCTTGGCGCTACTAGTTCACCAAGTTGTGCCAATTATGCTCTGAAGAGTACGCAAGAGTTTACTTAGGATAATGAAGTGAAAACTGCTATTGAAAAACAGTTTTACGTAGATAACCTGGTGGCGTCATTCACTACAATCTCTGACGCAATAGCTACGGCAATGAAGGTGCGCGATGCAGTGGGAAAGGGCGGATTTAACTAGATAAACTTTTCATCAAATCACAAAGAGGTCGCGTGCAAACTATCTACTAATAAAGGGCCAACACCGTCGACGGAAAAGACTATCAGCAGCGTGCTACCTGCAGACAAAGCCCTGCGAGTAAACTGGTCTATACAGATGACGATAATTTGGCTATCAAGTATGTCTTCGAAAGGTCCCACCAACAAGAAGAGGTATACTGTCAGCGACGGTCTCGTTCTATGACCCACTAGGATTGGCTGACCCAGCAGTTCTTCCAGGAAAGAAATTATTCCAGCGCGCATGCAGCGAAAACTTGCCGTGGGATCAAGATTACCAGTAAGCTACATCTATTGCAAACGTGAGAATCCTGGTATGAAGATATCTTACAGCTGCAGAGTTTCTACATTGCTCGTTGTTACGAACCGAAGAGCAGTGGCGACCTTCGGCTGCACATATTCTGCGATGGAAGCGAAACTGCATATTGTGCCGTTGCATATCTGCGCAGCGAGGGAACGGATGATATAAGCACCTCGTTAGTGATGGCGAAGTCCCGCCTGACTCCAATTGGACGCTCAGCACTTACTACCGTACCACGAATAGAGCTTGCATCTACACAACTGGCGACTCAGTTGCTGCTTTTGCTAAGAAAAGAACTGGAGACTCCCTGGCAGCACGAGTACTTATGGACGGACTGCGCTACCGTGCTGAAGTATTTAAATAATGACGAGAAGCACTTCCACAGATACGTCTGCACGTCTCCTGCGCAGCTGGCCACGGACCTGCTGTGGAAAGAAGGCCCAAAATCTTAAAAGTTTCCCGAAGAAACTTGGCCCTGCTCGAAGCCCGAACAGTCAATCGCAGACGACGACCAAGAAGTAAAGAAAGAAAAAATCTGAGCTACAGTTGTTAATAGGCAAAGTACAAATCCAATGAAGCAACTGCTGGCATATTTCTCTACGTGGCACAAACTGGTGGTACGAGTAGCATGGCTGCTGAGAGTTAAGACTTGTCTGAAAGCACGTGCTTGGACGAAACGAGAATTATCGGTACAGGAAATAAAAGGCGTCCATGAAGAAATTCTGGGGTTTGCGAAAATAATATGAAAACTTTATCGTCCGGTGGTTGGCTTCCAAAGAAACACAGGTTGGCAAAACTGTGCCCTTTCGTAGACAAGGAAAACCTTCTCAGAACAGGAGGCAGCAGGCTGCAGCGATCCTGTGCTCCGTACGACACTCGTCACCCAATAACCTTACCGGCCCAGGGTCGTGCTGCAGAGTTGCTCATCAGAGCCGCTCACCACCGTGTGGGGCACATGGGTCATGCTGCAGTTACTGCAGAGCTGCGGCAGCGGTACTGGCTCGTCAGGGGCACCTGTGTTATGAAGCGCATATAGCGGCAGTGCACTTTGTGTCGACGCCTGCAGGCTCGCCCCCGCACTCAAATAATGGCAGACTTACCAGAAGATCGAATAAAGGGAGACGAACCGGTCTTCAATAGAACGTCTTTAGACTACTTTGAACCATTTTTGGTGACGCGAGGCAGAGGACAATCTCAGGAAAAAAGATCCGGCGTAATATTTACATGTCTTACTAGCCGGGCAATTCACCTAGAAATGGCAGCCTCCCTAGATGCTGATTCTTTTATTTCGGCACTGCGTCGCTTTATTGCACGGAGAGGACCAGTCGAGATACTTATTTCTGACAACGGCACAAACCTAACTGGCGGCGAAAGGGAACTCCGAACTGCCGTACAGCAGTGGAACAAACGCGCTGAAAGTTGGCTGAAGCAGCGGCACATCGAATGGAAAGTTAACTTTCCAGCAGCATCGCACTTCGGCGGTTCCTGGGAACGCGAGATACGCACAGTGCGTAAAGTTCTGTGTCGGCCATTCGTAAAGAACAAAACGTTAAACTGACAGAAGAGCGCTTTCACACTTTACTTAGTGAAGAATGTGCTGAATAATCGTCCCATTGCGCTTATATTAGTCTCTGTAGAAGACTTGAAATCCCTCATGCCCAACCATCTGCTCCTGACCAGGGCTGGCGAAACTCCCGCCGGGACTGTTCAGTGTAGACGACATTTACGGCCCTAGAAAATGGCGTCAGGTGCAGTTCCTAACCGACCTATTTTGGAAGAGATGGACTAAACAATATTTGCCTTTATTGTAAGACAGAAGCAAGCTTCATGCAAAAATAAAACCTCATAATTTTTAAAGCGGGCGAACTGGTCCTACTCGTCGATCAGCTGCTCCCAAGGAACCAGTGGTCGACGGGACGCATCACCGCAGTGTTCACGGACCGCAGCGGGGGCGTGCGCAGCGCCAGGGTCTACGTCGTCAGAGCCAAGATTTCGAAGAGGAACCCTCCAGTGACGAAAACGGAAGACGTGCGGCCAGTGACGAAACTGGAGCTCCTTCATAGTTCGCAAGAAAAGACTAACTTAATGAGCTTGTGTCAATAAAATATAAGTCACATTAGAAAATGCGAAGCGTGGTTTAGGGACCGGAATGTAGAATATTTTTAGCGGCTTTTCGATTAAAGGTTTTTAGTCGATCGGGCACGGCTTTATGCGCGGTATTTTCATATGCGTCGTACTACTTACCCATTTATTGCCGGACAGTCGTGAGGAGCAGAACCTTTAGAGCAGAGAAGCACTATCAGAAACTCTCGCATTGTGTTTATTCAGAGCTTTATTAGCAACCTACACAAGAGTGTCTGACCCAAAAGAGCCCTGCAAAGGATCTTTTATAGTGAATCTGTTTTGGATTAAAATGATCGTCAGGGGCGGCGGAACATGCAGGGCCCGGGGGCCCCGGCCCCTGGAATAAT
The DNA here is from genome assembly GCA_001587735.2 of Parhyale hawaiensis. Taxonomy (NCBI): domain Eukaryota; kingdom Metazoa; phylum Arthropoda; class Malacostraca; order Amphipoda; family Hyalidae; genus Parhyale; species Parhyale hawaiensis. The sequence goes on along the minus strand of LQNS02278091.1, from coordinate 13,814,686 downwards.
TTTATTGGGTGGGCCTGCCCCTTCCCCCAATAATCCAAGGGGATTTTGAATTTTAATTTCCTAATACTGATATTTTTCTTGACATTTCTTACACCTGCTTTGCAAAGACATAAATATATGATATCATCATATATTTTGCATTATTCATACTATATTGCAAGTGAACCATTTTAGATTTGATCCTGTATTTGATAGCTACGAGCCCTGTTTGTTGTTCTACAGCATTTTCAGGACCGGATTAGCACTAAGGGAGGCCTGCTGCAAGTTGATGTGCAGTTGTCCCTTAACAAATCGGGCCTGAGAGCAAGATAAGCTGAGGCCCCTTAACCAAAGCAGGCTCAGTTTAATTTGAGCTGGGCCCCACTAACCAATGGAGGTTCACTGCCAGTTATCCAGGGCTCCTTTACCAAAGAAGGCTCGAGGCAAGTTCAGCTGGGGGCCCCCAGATCCATCAGGCTACAAATAGATGTGCTTGAGTTATGAAGTAAGCACATACCGCATTTTTATGTACCTCTTCTGCCAGAGACCCCCTCCTCAGCACTGGCTTAGGGCAACCACAGTAGTGTATAAAGCGCTGAGATGCGTGTTTTTGAGGATAGGTTCCCCTCCCGCCGCCAGGTCACCGCGCCGCCTTTCCGGTTTCCCAGGCCCCGCCCACTTCCGGTTTGCGCCCCTCCCCTGACCCCCGCTAAACCGGTAGTGCATTGGCCGTTATAAACCGGAATCTCGCGCGCGAACGGAGCTGCGAGGGTAGGTTACCCTCAAAAACACGCATCTCAGTGCTTTATACACTACTAACCACTCTCAAGGCCCTCTCACAAGTTCGGCCCTGCCCTCATATTCTCGCCTGACAAATGATTTCATGAAGCTTATGCAAAACTGGCAGGTGAATGACTTTCTTATTGTAGAAAATTTATCTGCACGTTATTTTCAATCCACTTACTGGGTTCTTTTAGCAACGCGAGAAACTGAAGGCGAAAAAGTGATTTGAAACGGACAATACAGTCACTTTGCCGCGCTAATTTGCTCAGCTTTTATTGTTACAGATCTAATTTTGGTGATTATAAGCCAAAACGTCACTTTTATTGTGTTCTACTCCTGTACATCACTCACTCGCTTATCTTTAAAACTTGTTAAAACTCTGCCAGTGTTAAAACAGTGTTTCCGATATTGTATCCTATGGATTCATTTCTGACTTATGAGAAGCTTTTGCTAGATAGCCGTGCCTTGCAAACCTCAGATTAATATATATCTACCAAAGACGCCATGGGTTGGTAAAGTGACACCTTACTGAACAATCTTTTTTGCAACTTCAAACGGGAGCATTGGATTCTTCCCTCTGAATGCAATACAATGTGTTTAACTCAAATCGATTAAGCCAGAAACAGCAGAAGTTCCAATACTGTAACTTAAAATCATATAGCGCAATCAGGTATCGAATAATTTGTAGCACCTTGAGCGGCGCAAAAGCAGTGCTGCTGTACATATAGCTATACTATTTCTAACAAGTTGAGCTTAATGAGACTAGCTTATCGCTGTCACTCATAATTCCGGAAAATCTTTCTCGTGCTACTTGGATGAAAAAATTACCCTAGGCATATATTAAGCTTATTTTTCCGTTTTTCTCGAAACCTACCGAGCATTCGATAATGTTGAGATTTTTTCTCTAGATAACTGACCCCCCCCCCGTTCATCACTGTTTGCGTTCTTATATACTCAAAGTAATAAATTCACAAGAAGACTCTGAAGGCAATTTACGGATAATGATGCTGTGCCATCATGTTTTTAAGACAAACTATCATGTTCATAAATTCTTTTCGGTACAGAGTGTTTTATTTATTCCTGCGTCAACTATCTGCATACGTTCAATCCTCATTATACCCAATTGATTTCCCCAGGAGCAAGCATATTAATTCAATTATTATTTAGTGTAACTTTTCCTTATCTTCCCTAATTTTCAAAAAAAATTCTCAGGGGCCGAGTGGTTAGAAAGATGTTTCACTTATTGTCCCGAGGTGAGACGCTCGGATCCCAGCCTAGAAGGTGAAGTCGTGATGCTCCGAACTACAGCGTCACAGTTTGTAACTTTCACGGTAAACTGTGCAAGCAACACCTTGCAGCATTGGGAGCACTCGGCGGGTTGAAGCTGGCCAAAGTTTCGACGGTCACCCTAATCCATCATCTTTCTATTCTTTCATGTCGCAACTAAGTTAAAGTCGCAGTGTCGCCGTCTGTCTGGGGCACATCAGTGCAACCCCTTCTTTAGTTTTTTTCTCTGTTAATTATTCATGTTTGGAGATAATGGCAATAGCTTATAGAGGGCCGGGGCGTGATTCTCGGCTGCTCTCTGAGAATGGGCCTATTGGTCCGTCTGCAGGCATGAATCAAATCATTTGAGTCTTTCATCTCTGAATTCATAGGCTGGCTATCTGTGCTTCACTGCAGCTGTACAAGCCTCGGGGCCCTATACATAATGTTATTTGCAGCTTGACCCACCACATGCAGGGCTTCTAGCTAAGAGTATGCAGTCAATCTAGGAGACAAAAGGCACGTTCAAGTGGGAGCAGAAATTAAGCCTTTGAAGCTTAGATTACACGAAGCTGTAGTCAATTGTTTTGGCTTTTCTACTTAAAACTTGACGCAAATGGTAGAAGGAACATTACGTTGAACCGGCTGCAAAACAAAATTTTCAGAGCAAAATTGACTTTCTGAAAGTCTCAAGACTAACCGATTAAATAAAGGTCAATATTTAGAGCCCAAAACCCCGGATCGAATCCAGTGCACCTGTCTGCATTTCCGCTAATGTCAAGCATGCTGCCACTGTAGCAGCATGCTTCCGTTCGAGCTCTAACACCTTGTATCACTCGCAGGTTCGAGACCAACCCAGGCCCACGAACTCTTTGCAGATCTAGGCGTTCTGACTCAGCAGTTGTGTGCAAGCACTGTGCCGTGGCCTATACCCGCAGCACAAAACAGTGCATGTGGGTTTCCCAGATGAGGAAGTGGTCTAAGTTGACTTTACCTTTACCTTTCGACTGCTTAATTTCGGTGTCCATCGAACGTACCTATAGCGTAACGATTCTATTTAAAGTTACGGATAAGTCAGGCCAATAGTGGGCGTACCTTTGTTCAAATTCCATTTGCCAATGGTGTTTAAGGAAACATTTAGGGCATGTTTGATTAGGCCCCGATACTCGAGACATAACATGTCCGAAACCGCAGATAGGTGCTTTGGCTTCGATCCAAACTCCGATATTTTTTATGAAGTCGCTTACGCTTGAGACTAACAAAAACTCAATCTCGCTCAGTAACATATTCTCCAGCAGGCTCAACGTAATCGCTTGTTTCTAGCTTTTGCAAATAGATTCAAAATAATACAGCCAAGGTTTTTGATTGGAGTTACGGATAAGCTGAGCCGCTTAGACTTAATTACGGCGCCAAATCGAAGATGCCCTTAATATCGCTAGGCAGACACGTTCTTAGCTCTGACTAGGCAATGGATTGCTCAGAAAAATCAACGTCGTTTTTTCGCTTGCGAGAGTTGTGGGGAAGTGCCTCTTTGCAAAAATTTTAGAATTTGCCCATTTGTTGGAACAAATGAAGAACAATAAGTATAGAAATGGCACGCCGATTACTTTCATATTAAAAATTAAAAGGAACGCTAGGAGAAGCATACGGACCCTTATTTTTATACGTAGCCACTCATTGGACAAAACTTCATTATTTGATTGTAAACGCTTGAGCAATGCAATTAGAAGCATGAGCATTGAAGCAACAAATCGAGTACTTGGCAATGATCAAATCTACCTTACATTTCTGAGAAGCTGTAAACGCGACAGTATAATGCACAGCATAGTGAAACGCAACAGTATGTCAGCCCTAGTTCAGTAATGATGTACTCTTTAGACGATATTAATAGTTTTCACTTGAGAGGGATGAGGTTACTTTCAAAAGGAAATTCTCACTGTTTATCTAATAGGGAAAATGCAATGGTACGATTAGCATTTCACCCAGAGAAAAGTTTCGAAACTTTTCGATTGAACTGTGATGTACTCGAACGATAAAACAACGAATGACTTTGCATGGAAACCACAGAAATTAGTCTTGTAGTCTACAGTTTAACTTAAAAGAAAACAAAAATGAGGAAATAATCTGGCATGAAATTTTAAATTGCGGTATGGGAGGTTGCGGTGATAATAGGTTCTGATGCAATGTGACACTTTGTATAAACACACATCAGGAGAAGTCGGCCGGGGAGGAGGGGGGGGGGTCGTATGGCCAACCATACTGATATATGTACTGATTGATGAGCGGCTGGCTGGACCCCCACTCCCCCCAATATTTTTGACGTTCCGCCGCCCCTGATAGTGCTTGAAAATTTTCGTATGCGGTTTGTCTACTTTGACGGAAAATGTTTATATACGGTTTGTCTACTATGATTTACCTGACAACCATATGAAGAAAAAGAATTCGCCATGATACTTCATCACTGCTTGTACTGATTTCGTTGTGAAGAACATCCAGCACTCGTTGAACCAGTGCAGTAGCTGCACAAGGAAATTTACACTGGGAGCCGATCTCGAGGGAGGCTGAAGTAAAGTGTGGAGAGGCTGACGTTGCTATGGGATTCATGTGTGTTGGTTACATGGTAGCAGATATTACTATTTGCTCTTCAACAGCTCAGCTAAAAGAGTAATGAGAGACAATATTACTTTTAGAATCGTTTAGAAATCGCTTTAAAAAGCAGTAATATATTTCTCGGTTTACTGTGGTGCACCTGGTGAACGCAGATAAACCTGTGTAAATTGGAAACAAAAGTAATTACTGATGATGTCACCTGTTTCTTTTTAAATAATGGAAAAGTACTCTCATCTAAACACCTTGAAAGACGATTCTGCATGTCAAGTCCGCTGCAGACGATAGTCTTTTGTCCTATGTTTTCACTTCACCGCTTTCGAATATTTCTAACTGTCTTTGCAAACACATCTGCGAGTCTACCAACACTTTCGATAAAATGTTTACCCTCGTCTTCTAGATCTGGCTCAATCCGTGTCACTATAGCGCAGTGTCTTGTGTCTACAAAAATTTAGCGAATGTCGTGTCCAAATGCAGTGATTTTTGTTTTTGTTTACACAGACAAGGTAACGCTTTCGAACGCGATGAAGTGAAAACACAGGACAAAAGACTATCGTCTGCAGCGGGACTTGCAAATAAATTTTCATCGAATGATTATTGATAAATCTTTTGTGACACGAGTTGAAACGTACTTACATGTATATTATCATATGTTTTGCCACGTAATGTCTTAAAATAATATCGAAGTTTTCGATTCGGTAGTCAAGTTTCGGTAGTCAAGTTAAAAGTTAAGCTACTACTTTTGGTAGGTAGGAAATGTTTTGTTTGACGCTGAACGTATTTCACTTCGAGTGCATGAAAGCATGACGTGGGTGTGAGATGTCCCTGACGGGCACTGTGATTGTTCTATGGAATTACTGCATGTTCCAGCTAGTCATGTTATAACTGCAGTGCTAATATGCTTAATGCAGTACCGCGCTAGGTATAATCTAAGGGAATTACTGCCCTTCTCTTATTAGCCCGCTGTTCTGCTAGAACCTCTCTTCCTCCTTCCTGAATAGTACCTACTTAGTACGATCGTTACGCTTTCAATACTAGATAGGAAAAATTTAGATCATTCTCGATACGTTCTCAGAAAGGAAAATAGGAGCAAATTAAATGATATCAGCTGCTCGATGGTCAAATGAACGAGTTTCCCTAGCCTATCGACCGAATGTTGAGCCCTTGTAAACACTGCATGGTAATCCCT
>LQNS02278091.1:13750519-13762025 GCA_001587735.2 Parhyale hawaiensis | reverse complement strand
GAGGGAAGCTATCTTTAATGTAATTGATGCTAATTCCGTCCACACCGACTGCTCTTGTGTTTTTCAGCGAGTACAAAATTTTACGGAGGTCACTCACGTCTCGTAGTGGCTGAGGTTTCAAAAGATAAGGTAAGCTGACGCTTCGCAGAACACAGCTTGCAAGAACTGGACAGCAGGGACAGACAGTTCAGAGATCAGAGAAAAGTGAAGAAAATTTTGCCAGAGCTCGAGGTATCCAGTATGGTTCAGCATATCTTAGCTAGAAGTTTATTTGACCTGCTTCTACACAATTGATCTGGGAGGAAACAGGATATCGGTTACGATCGAGCGTCAACAATGAGGAGGTGCAGGTGTTACGTCTAAATACATATATTTGGCAACTTGGCACCATAGTAATGCGTAACAGCGTTTCAAAACTTCAATACAGATTGTATCGAAGAATCACTTCGATCACTCTCCTTTGTGGAACAACGAAGAAATGTTTCTTTTAACATACTGAATTAGGAGACCGTGGCCCATGGAAGGCGCCAAAAAGCTCAACTTGCTGGTGTTTAGCTATTGGTACTCATAATACATTATGTCTGTTATATTTGTTTCCCGTTGCATGACACTGAGATGAGCTACACCTGCAACATCTGCTTGCCTGACTCACACCGCATGCATAATACATGTTGTATACCTACATTCATGTCCCAGAAGACAGGCATGTAGAGGTAGGCCGCTGCCGGGGCCACGAGGATGTAAGAGATGCCGATGAGGTAGTACACGTAACCGTAGTGGTAGATTTCTGTAGGCGTGCCCAGCAGTGTGATGGCCGACATGAAGCTGGAAAGGTAAGGTTATTTTTGTGAATAAAAAGGCCACAGACATCAAACTAAATGAGTGGCTCTCTGTTTTTTAGAAATCGCGGTACACAGCTGCAAAGTTTGAGCCTTAGTGATCGCTCATTGTGCTGGGAAAACCTCTTCAAAGTGGCCATGTAAACAAACTGGTAACCAGTATATATGTATTAAAGCATATACTTCTCATAGACAAGGGTTGCGTTCCGAACTTGGCTTGTCTACTATGCAATTTTGGACACGTTCGATTGGGTCGTCAGAGTCGATCTAAGCCAAGTTATTCGACTTTACGTGTCCGGACTTGCAGATAGCCATTTTGGATCCGTCATTTTGACTTGTGCTGCGCGTGCTAGATGCAACTTGATTGTGTTGGGCCGACTGAACTCTCCATATTACGAAGTAAAACGAAGTTCTTCGGTAATTGATTAAGAGTCAGCTGATGAGGTTTAACACAGGGCGATAGTAATTGCTATACGGAAATCTAAAGCTGAAATTTCCGGCAAGGCTGAGTTGGTAATTGGCTGTACGAGTAGTTGGGAGCCTATGATTGGTGGGAGAGTGCAGCTGCGACCCTGAGATTTGTGGGAGAGAATATCTGGGAGCCGGTGATTGGTGGTTAAGAACGACTGGGAACCTGTGATTGGTGGAAAGGAATGGCTGGGAGCCAGTGATTGGAGGAAAAGAATGGTTGGGAACCTGTGATTGGTGGAAAGGGAACAGTTATGGAAGAACAAAGAGATTCCCGGGCCTGTAGACTAGATGTGGCTGTGTTGCCTCCTTCTAATAAATCACGGTGGAATCAACGCCTGAAAATTGAGTCAACAAGTCAAAGCCAGGACACCTGTCTGAAGATTCGGACAAGTCAGGCCTCAAAGGCTTAATTTCGCTGCCCAATCGAATGCGCCCTTTGTCTCTTAAGAGAACAGCCGTTTTCCATAACAGTGAGGGGGATACTGCAGTAATTTCATGTTTCCATTACTAAGAGCGCATCCATAATTATGAGAGTTGGCAATGGAGTGTTTGCTATGTGAGGAATTAAACAAATAAATGTTTTTATAAAATTTCTGTTTCATTTTATCTGCTTATTTTAAAGCAAATAAATCATTTTTATTTTCTTATTGATCTTTCTAGTCGCAATAAACTGTATGTACAGACATGATGGAACCGTTGGCAGTATCATACTTTAATCACAGGCCGTAGTATACCCTCACTGAACATATCCTATAATTGCACACTTTCCTGTCAAAACTTATGTTGTTTTTCAGCGTTACTTGCCGAATTTTTTCTTGCGTTATCTTTTTTTGGAGGCATCGTCAAGTGTCAACAAGGGAAAAAAATAAAAAAGAAAAAGATCTCAATTTGACCAACGAGTCTCACTGTTTTTTGGAGTGGATTCATGTTAATAATGGGCGGAATGTTGCCAGACCTGACCTACCAAAAATAACAATGTAAATTCACATTTCATATTCATCATCTAATAAAAAAGCATCATAATTTAGTCAATGTAAAAGTTTCCCTCATTCTTCGGATATATATACTGTTTCCCAGTATTATAAAATTTCTTGATTACTAAGGCACTCACAAATATTGCAAAAAGGTTTGGTTACAGCGACAGAAACTTTTTTAATTATACTCGTTTTATACTTTCGCCAATAATTTCATCAAACACCCAATACTGTATTAGAGTGTGTCTTAGTAGGCTGTTTGGCGCAGTTTCAAAAATTTATTTATCTTTTAGGAGTTTTGTTTTATACGAGGTAGGATAGTTGGGAGTCCCTGCTGTGGGCAGGTCAGTGCCATATCGAGTATAAACTCCATACTCTGCGTGTAACTGAATTACTATCAAGTCGAGGTGAACTAGAATTCAATATCAACAATGCCTTACTTACCTTGCTATAAGAGACATGGCGATAGGGAAGGCCGTCATGGATTTGCCTGCCTTCAGGAAAACATCAGTATTTTCTCCTTTCTTCCTGTTAAAGAAGCCATGGAAGACTCCGATGCCGGCAGATGCCAGGAGCAGAAGGAAGAAGACGCAGTAGTCTGGCCATGAGAAGTACATGGGCTGGCGCGAAGGTTCTGTCACTTCTGGCATTGTTGGATCATGGGATATACTGAATATTCTACAATAGACTGGCAGCTGCTAGCAGTCTCACTCCTATTTGAGTGATGCTATGTAGTAATAATTATAGCTTTTCTGTAGAGTCTTTAAGTCTTGAAAATTGAGGACAGAGATTTCCAATGCGTTTCATGCACAATAAAGACACAATATGGCTAAATCTTAACTCTCAAATATTAATTCTTCAACGTGGTTTTCCATTTTTGGGAAAGTTATATTGCCCCAGCTAAGAAAATACGACTTCCTGTTATCTACCGAGATCTCGAGTTGTGTTATTTCTACAAAAGTCGCAGCTTAATCAAAATTCGGGGTGCATTCACGTGCTTCAGGTACACAAAAGGCTATTGTATAGGCATTATACCTATGTGCTGCTGGCGGGATAGGCGGGACTTCCCCAGCTATCTAATGTTTTTCTACCCGAAGTGGAGCGGCCCAGTCTACGAAATCATGACACATTTTACTTTAAGATAATACACTTATTTTACGTAGCATTAGTTGTGAGGCTCGTCTACAGCACGATCCACGATAATAGCCCAACTATTTATTTGATTAAAAAAAAATTTTAAAGTAAATTATTCCAGAATATGAATACAACGTGTATAAAGTCAATGGTAATTCTGCAATATTACAATTTAGGAGTCTGGCGTTCAAAAAAAAAAAATCCCAGTTTTCTTGTATTCTGATAGCTGGACTGAACTATGATGTTAGTCTCGCGAGTTAAAAAGCACACAGTCAATCCAAAAAGGATAATAAAACGAACAAGGTTGATTTAACCAATCTAATGCGTAGCGAAGAACAAATTTATGAAAAGATTTACTGAACTACAACGAAACGCAGGTTTTTTTTAATGTAGCGGCGGTTACATTGGATGACGTAAAAATGGACTCATTCACAGTATCAGTTAATTTTCATTTGCTGTAGCACCCACAGACATTGAAAATCCAGCGAATTTGGAGTCCACTGCAGCAACTTTCCATCCATGCTCCCAGAGAATCCAGATACTCCTAACTTGATCTTGGACAATGAGCAGGGAGCATTATCCTACACGAACAGCAGCTTTTTATAAGGAGACAGACTCTGCTTATCAAACCATGGAAAAAGAGCTGCCCTCAAAAGCTGGCAATAACTAACAAAATCAATTTTCACTCCTTTTCGAACCATGCTGGGGCCAACAGTTTCATTATTAATGATGCCTGCCCACAACATTACTCCTCCTCTCCACCTTGGTGGTGACGAAAACGGTGATGTAATTTCCCCTTAATCTCAACCCAAAGTGGCTCTGGTACCATCTGTGGACAAGACAAATTGCATATTCTGTTCATGTTTGTGAGAGCCCAGTCAACCCTCAGACTCTCAGTTGCATATGACGTTTTGTCAATGGAGGCCTTTCTTCTGGAGATCTTACTGCTGCAATGGAACCTATAAAGCTTACGGTTTCGAGTAGTTTTTACTCAATGGGAAGGCCAACGTTTTCAAAAAATATTTTACTGGTGCTTCGGGAACACGTATTCACTTGATGCTTAACTTTCCTTTTGACTCGTAAGGTTATGGCTTTCAGTTTCCCCTTATCAGACTTTCCTTTCGACTGGACGGATCATTCAAGAATCGTTGGAGTGTCATACCATGTCGACCTAAAGTTCTTGCAATGGCAGCACATTTAAATCTTTTTACAGATTCTTTCATAATATTTTTTTTCATCCTCTATGGCATTTTAATACGTCCCATATTAAATTTTAGTTTATTGGACTAATATCGTGGCTCAACTTTATTCGTGAAACAGTAGGCGCCTGAACTTTGCAATGAAATGTATACAATTGCAGCCTTACAGTTATGCACAATGTAGCATATTTCTTTATGATATGAGACTAGTATATACACTCAAAAGTACTTTCAAATTTAAATAATTAGTTGGCACTGTTATCGTGGGTCTCGCTGTACGTTAGTGCCACTCATTTACTTTATGTTCATTGTCTACCCTTGAACATTTCTGCTCTGCTGCACCTCATCTACCATAACGCACCTTGTCCTCGTTATTGTGCCTCGTCCACATTAACGTACCTCGTCCACCCTAACGTACCTGGGCCACCCTAATATGCCTCGTCCACCTTAAAGTATCTCGTCCTCCCTTACGTACCTCGTCTGCCTTAACGTACTTCTTCCCCCTACCGTACCATGTCCACCTTAATGTATCTAGTCTACCTTAACTTACTTTGTCCAGTAGCAGCAGATTTAAGCGTCTGACTTTGACTCTCAAAGCCGGAGGCTCGAACCTCGCTCCCAGCTAGGCAAGTTCTTCGCGGCGCTTGACGTGATCAGTCAGCATCCGGTCTGCGTACTGCTGTGGGTTTACTGACCTTCCCCAGCAATGGAGAGTTAGGGGGTTGCAGATTGTCGTATGAAATCTTCCACCACTGGTGCCATAGCTCTAGACAGTCTATGGTCGACCAATACGCCATTTCTGGGGCGTATTGACCTATATCTGCAGCACACACCAGTGCATGCGGGTTTTCCAGTTGGGGGTACGGTCGAGTAGACTTCTACGTGCCTTGTCCACCCTCACCTACCTCGTCCACTCCAATGTACCTCATCCACCTTAATGTGTCTCGTCCACCCTAATGTACTTCATCCACACTAACGTTGCTCGTCCTCCCTAACGTACCTCGTGCACCGTAACGTAACTCTTCCACTCAATTGTACCTCGTTCACCTCAATGTATCGCGTCCATCCTACGGTACCTCATCCATTTTAACATGCCTCTTCTACTCTCACATGCCTCGTCTACGTACCATCTGTACGTTCTAACCCACAGCGCCTCCCCTGACCGAACACGACATAGCTCAGCTATAGGGTTCGAACGAAATTAACACATACGCGCAGATGTATAGTTATGAAGCAGTTGGAATATGTAGGCACACAAACATTATGGTATATTCCTTTTGTTCATATAGGGGTCTCAGTCGCTCGGCGTATATAGCTGCTGAAAATTCAATTTTCTCCTGCCGCCAGTTCAAGCACATATTTCTCCTTCGATCTATATCATTGAGCCACTGTATGAAAAAAATACGCTCATATCACCGTTTGAAGTATGCCTACAAGAATGAAAAAACAATTGATATTCACGTTTTTTTTAGTAGATCTCGCAAACGTGTTAGCTGCTAAGTAATTTTATTTTTCATCTAGTAATATTTGCATCGAATAGGTAAAATAAGGTTCAATATTAGGTGAGCCCGTTCTTCCTATCGATATCGGCATTCACTACAGCAGGGATTATTACCTCCACCAGGGGGGTTATGTTTTTGTTAGCGTTTGTCTGTCTGTTGCCTGTCTATCTGTTCGTGTCTTGTAAGTTACGAGCGAATCTTCATGAAATCTGTAGGAACTTTTAACAATATTATGAAACACAGACGAACAAACTTTCGTTTGTGTATTTGTCTGTCTGATTGCTTTTTATTTGTTAGAAATATCACTAAAAAAGGCATGGATGGGTCTTCATGAAATTTGACGGAACTATTATAAATGTTACGAGAAACAAAATTAATGGCCTAACTTTGGGCCATTTGCCTATTTGTCCCTCTACTTACTTTTGTGTTTGTCAGAATATAACTCAAAGTTTTATGAATGGATCTTCATGAATGTCTGTCTGAAGTTACGAACAAATCAAGCTCGATGGTTCGATTTGGACGTCCTATTGAAAGTGCCCTTGGAAACCATCCCGACAAGAAAGAATTAGAGTCAAATTCGTATTTTTGAGCCGCAACTGTTTACAGGTCATAGGTAGATTTGCTTTTTGACTTTGAACGTATTTCACACATGACATGACAGAGCTTCGTATGCGCGATAAGGGTCAGAGATGCCATTGAAGAGCAATGCTTTCATTCTGGTGAACTTCCACGTGTTCCAGATACTTGTAGCTCTCTTACAGCTATCCAGACTTGAGTGTACGAAATCATAGTTTCGTAAGCTGGAGCTATCTATTCAATGCCCGTAACATGTCTACGAACATTTAATGTAAACGAAACCCTGCCGACTAAGTCGCAAATTTTTATGCGAAAATGCTAATGGAATGTCTGACTAATATTATTTAGTTAGTTATTAGCTACCCATTTGCAAAAAATTGGCAATGAGAAAGCTATGTAAAAAACTAAATTAGGCGTAGAAATGGTAAGTAAGAGAAAACCCGCTACGGCTTACCACTAAAGCCATATTTTGGTAAGGTTGTTAGCCATGCCTTAGTGTATTATACTGATTAATGCATGCATAAGCAATCAAAAATAATGAGTGATTATCGAGTAATATCAATGGATCTCGCAAGTAAATGTGTGGGAAAATTGAAGTAGAGACTAGAAAAATTCACGAGGCACTAAAAGCAGACGCAGCTTGGGAAAACGCAGTAATGGATGCTGAGGCTAACACGATTGCAAGAGAATGTGAATGAGGTACGCTAGGTGGGTTCCGTTAGTTCAGAAATGTTACGTTAGATGAAGAACGTATAATTAGATGAGGAACACCCGTTAAGCGACGGGCGTTAATTAAATGCGGTGGGTTAAGTTAGAGCAGCTGCATTAGGTGAAATTGAGGCGAGTTGTAACAGCGTAGATTAGGTCTGTGCATTCCGCTAAAATGTTATTATTTGTTTTGTTTTGTTGGTAGATGGGACGTTAGCTTCAAGCAGACAGCTCTAGCCGGATAAAACTTCTATTGAATCTTCTTCTTTCTTCAATTTAAGTGTCTTCGCTAAAAGATGAAACTGTTCCCACAGAGCAGACTTTAGAAAAGCGTGATATACCAATTGGTATGTAGGGATACCACTGCGGGCAAATTTTAACCACTTCCTGGAGTTCTTGTTTTATTTGGCTCATTGTTTGGAAGCATTAGGAGCCAGACAGACAATTAAAGGACATGTCCCAGCCGGCGACCTCAGTGGACTGGACGTGTCACACAAATTATAAATTAATTAAGAACGGAAATGAGAAGCAAGATAGGGCAACAGTCTGTGCACGAGTCTACCATTACTTAGCACGTTTTCTTTGAATGAAGCATATTTAGGGATTAACTTAAAAGCGTGGAAGGACGGAAACACAGGCTCGCAGAAAGCAATACATAATGGACGATACTCCGCGGTCCATAATGAGGCTAACGCGCATTCGCTGCCGTCATTTTGACGGACGCACACCCTAGTGATTGTTATTTCAACTACCCAGTAAGAGTAACACTGGTATGTCCCAACCTTACAGTAGTCAATGTTATCCTTTCTGTTACACGACCGCCAGTTAACAAACCTACCTACTGTCTGCTCTGCAGAAGCACGCATTCTTTCAATACTGTACTCCATAATAATCTTCTGCGAGTGTATGTGAATTGAACTTTTGCGACTGCGAGTACAATAAGCACAAGTGAAGGGCGAGATCAGCCGCAACGTCTGCTTGTTTCACATGCAGACCTGTACAGCTTGGCAGCGCAAGCTGCAGTTGATCCCTCTTAGTCTTCGATCACGTACTATACTTTTGAAACTCTCACGTATACCGGATACGCAAGAGGAAAAGCAATACGATTTAGAATTTATGTATTTCGAAAACTGCTAAGACAGTGTATTTCGAATACTTGAGCTTGGTAGTTTTGAAAATATTTTATGTGAATTCAAAGTTTTTTTCTTGCAAGGCAGTACGTACGAATAGACATATGCAGCTGTTCCTACTGATAACACTAGTTACATTACAAACCCATTACAGACAGTGTATCATTCTTATATAATTTTATGCTTAAATGCTTGCTACTTAACCACACAGAAACCTCTATTACGGTAAGTTTATATTCACTTTTAAAAAACTAAATCTAAACAGGAGGCTCATTAAGGTGTGTAAGACGAGCGATTTGCTCACTAACTTTGCCGGGACAAAATTTCAAGACCGACGATCTTGCCGCGACGTTTTAATGGACACGTTAGTGCAAAAGTGTATTGAACAATAGATGGAAAAGGTTAGAATAGCTGTAAAGCAGTAAGCACATTGATAGTTGTTTCTGAAATATCGTAGGTATGCATTATTCAATAATTATTTTATTAACCCTCACCAGAGCTCAGTTGTTTGCCGTTACTCTACGAAGTTTTTGTCCAGCGTGTTCCAAAATGTCACCCGTAGCACCGATGCCTAGATGTGACCTGGTGGGTTGCTGAAGTACGCCAACCAACATGGGGTATACCTGTGGGTGGAGACTGCAGTACGTTTGGCCTACGCTTTGCCAAAATTATGGGCTAGTTTTTAGTTCAACTATGATTGGTTACGACTTAGTTAAACTCTTAGCGCTATATACGCTGCACACTAAGGGTAGTTTCTCACGGAGTAGGCGATAAAAACGATGAAATAATTTTTGAATAAAAAAAATGAAATGGATAGCTGAAAATTAAATGCAAAATAATTATCCGATTGCAAAATTTAATCAAATTTATAATAACTCTGAGATCGATCGCGACGGTCGCGTACTGTCTTTCCAAACCGCCCAGCTCAGCTGTATTTTGTATTTGTTTACCAGCTACTTTACCAGGTCATCAAAGATGACGGCAAAGAATTTGCGATGATTCTTCATTCATCGTACTTTCCTTCATATGATTATGAGAGACGTTGAGTGTAATGATGCGATGGAGTGAGGGCGCTCGGCTTCCGTTTTTGAGCGGTGTAAACCACAGGAAAAGGAAGACGGAAGCACAACTTCTAAGCGCACCACAGATCGACCGTGCGAGACAGTTGTGACGTCACCATTGTCTCTTGGCGCCGCTGGAGATATATTAATGACACTGGCATCATGGATACGAGAACACTATTTAATGTAAGCTATTAATTGTGGCGGTTTTGTGGCAAAAATGCTGAAGAAATGTCCGTCTGTGTTCGTTTGTCTTCTGTGCAAGCCTTCTGTTCATTCGCTGGCATGCAGTCAGGTGATGCCTAATTAAGGAGGATCTATTAAAGCTCCTAGATAGTTTCTAATATTCAGACAGTTAAATATTACTCAAAATCTAGGTATGTACCTCAGTGCATCGCTGATTCGCCAAGATATCACAGCTGTTGAAATTATTTCCCTAGCCCGAAAAGTTGCATCACAAAAGGAAAAATTATATTTGCTGAAGACAAACGACGCCTGCAGTGAAACTCCCGTTTGCTTCTCGAGATCTCCTCTCATTTGTTTGCCTGTCACTTACGGGGCAGAAGGATTACGCTGCACTTATCTGATACCGTGATTTGAGTTGGCAGCTGCAATCCATCCTTCATAAGTATAGGTAGTTACGAAAGAAGGATCAATGAAAAAGCGGGATTATAAATTCCTCGCTGTACTGTAGTACAATATTAGGCAACATTGGTATAGAACATTTTAAGTCAAAATTACAATCATATAACTCAAAGTGGTCGGCAGCAGTCTAACATGTTTAACGATTTTAATAATTGTAGTTATCGTACATTTTATAAAACGCATGATAATTTCAGAGAAGGAGCAGGAGAAGCTGTCGTGAACACAGTAAATGAAACACGGTGAAATGTGGTACTTTCAGGGTTCTACTTGTCAGGTTGACGATGTCAGCGTTAAAATCACCGAGACCGTTTCGTATAATTAGGTGAGCATCATTTCTGCTACACGAAACTATTATTAAAATTTTCTAGAAAAGCGCGGAAACAAAGATACTAAAATTTAAACATGCAAGCATCTTTCTCATTATTTTATTGTCACCTGCACTGATTCGCCCTCTACCAATGATTATCGGCACTGCAGACTGTGAAAATCGGACCGGAACTTTAAGTCTATATCGCTATTTTTCTATCATTGATTTGCTCGACACTGATCAGGAGAGCTGGTTCTTTGCACCAAACAATTATTGCATCACAGGCATGGTAGCGACCAGTTTTTATTTAACGTTGTATCGGAAGCTGGTCCGGAATTCATTTGGCGGCAATCGGACACGGCAAAGATTCTCTCACTAGTCGCACAATGAATACTGAGCATAAAATTAAGCGTACACGTTAACAGCACAGTTGAACTTTGGTTTCATCTCAAATAAAAGCGTCAGATACCTATTGAGTAATGGTTGTGTAACTATCCACTGAAGACTACTGGCAACAGTCACGGCTCGTAACGGGCAGAGCTCAAGCAACTTTCGTTGACTTTAATTGCTTGAGCTGAACTGAAGCACCGTAGCTGCCGGAGCCCCGCGCCGTTACTGAACAAACACTGCAAGTGCAGTGCATTCCTGTCGCCTCGCGTGTGCCACTTCAGCTTTGTTTTTCGATACTGTAAACCTCTTTGCTACTGCGAAACAGGTGCAATGACGACCTTGATCTTTACCTTCCTTCTGTACTTATTCTGCACGTGTGAATGGAGCGGACTATACTTATACTCTGGTAATCAGATAAAATAATAGAAATTAAACTGGCTATAACCAAAAGCAACATTGGGTGTGTACCGTGTGTAGAGGACCTACTACAAATGCTACACCGAAAGTTTTTTGCACAAAATGTGAATTTCTTTTCTGTGCCCCTTGTGCAAAATTACGTCCGGGCATGAT
>LQNS02278091.1:13671438-13687237 GCA_001587735.2 Parhyale hawaiensis | reverse complement strand
TTTTACCGCCTTCTCTTGCTTCCTGTGTTATCTACAGATACCAATGTGGACAGTGTGCTGCAACCTATATAGGTGAAACCAGGAAACAACTGATGGTGAGAATATGTCAACACAAAGGAATATCATTTAGAACGCAATTACCTTCCCAATCTCCAAATCACAGCAATATCAGAAATCATTCAATGGATAAATCGGAAAGATAATGTGCAATATAATTTGTAAGAAATCTTTTAGAAATGAGTGAACTTCAGATCGCATTGCAAAGAAAACTTAAATAATGGCCTATATTGACTCCAGCCGTATCCAGGATACGGAACACCATTCGGGAAACTGATCTGGCAGCCAGCAGTTTAGGCCTCTTAATTTTAAGAGGCAAATGTAACATGCACGGCCGTATTTATAGTAGTCCATGGACAGACAAATACACAAATGAAGGTTTGTTCGTTTGTGTTTCATAATCTTGTTAAAAGTTCTTACAGATTTCATGAAGATTCGCTCGTAACTTAAAAGAAACGAACAGATAGACATAGACAGGCAACAGACAGACAAACGCTAACAAATCGTAACCCCCCTGGTGGAGGTAATAATCACTGCTGTAGTGAATGCCGATATCGATAGGAAGAACAGGTTCACCTAATATTGAACATTATTTTACCATTTCGATGCTATATAATATTGCTAGATGAAAAATATGATTACTTAGCAGCTAACACGTTTGCGAGATCTGCTACAAAAATAGCGTGAATATCAAATGTTTTTTCATGCTAGCAGGGATGCTTCAAACGGTGATATGAGCGTATTTTTTCAATACAGTGGCGCAATGATATATATCGAAGGAGAAATATGTGCTTGAACTGGCGGCAGGACTGAGCCCCTATATGAACAAAATGAATATACCGTAGTGTTTGTGTGCTTGCATATTCCAACTGCTTCATAACTATACTTCTGCGCGCATGTGTTAACTTCGTTCGAACCCTATAGCTGAGCGATGTCGTGTTAGGTCAGGGGAGGTGCTGTGGGTTAGAGTACATAGAGCACGTAAACCAGGTATGTGAGAGTAGAAGAGGCATGTTAAAATGGTTGAGGTACAGTAGGGTGGACGCGATACTTTAAGGTGGACGAGGTACAATAGGGTGAAAGAGTTACGTTAAGGTGCACGAGGTACGTTGGGGAGGACGAGGTACGTTAGGGTGGATGAGGCGCGATAAAGTAGATGAGATACGCTAGGAAGGACGAGGTACATTTGTGTGCATGAAGTACATTAGTGTGGAAGAGATACGTTAAGGTGGATGAGGTACATTGGAGTGGACGAGGTAGGTTAGGGTTGACAAAGCACGTTGAAGTCAACTCGACCGTTCCCCCAGCTGGGAAACCCGCATGCACTGGTGTGTGCTGCAGATATAGGCCAATAGGCCCCAGAGGAGCATGCGGCTGCAGTCGGCCACAGACTGTCTAGAGCTATGGCGCCAGTGGTGGAAGATTTCATACGACAGTATGCGACCCCCAACTCTCCATTGCTGGGGAAGGTCAGCAAGCCCATAGCAGTACGCAAACCGGATGCTGACTGATCACGTCAAGCGCCGCGAAAGACTTGCCTAGCTTGGAGCGAGGTTCGAGCCTGCGGCCTTGAGAGTCAAAGACAGACGCTTTAGTCTGCTGCTACTGGACAAAGTACGTTAAGGTAGACTAGATACATTCAGGTGGACGAGGTACGGTAGGGGGAAGAGGTACGTTAGACTTGGTTTGTCGCACAAGTACCCCGGATCCGTGTGGGGGGTACGCTGATTCGTTGTCTTGGACCCTCTGATGCTTACAAATATCTGGGCATCCGGATCGGGGCGGCCGGAAAGCTCGCCAGTTATGGTAGTACTCTTGAAGACAGTCTGGCAAATCTCATCAGGGCTCCTCTAAAGCCACAGCAGCGGCTTTGCCTCTTAAACTAATACCTGGTGCCCCGGCTGCAATACCGGTTGGTCCTAGGAAAGGTCTATCGGACGGAACTCAAGCGGCTAGACCGCAGGCTGCGGGTGGCGGTCAGAGGTTGGCTTCGGCTTCCTCATGACCCCCGATGCGATGCTGCACGCTCCCATGTCGAGCGGCGGTTTGGGAGTACACTCATTTGTATCGAGTGTGCCGCTGCTCAAGCAGGCCAGACTGGAGCGCCTCCTCTCCTCAGCCGACCCAGTGGTGCGGGCGGCGGCCTCCGCTGGTGGTGTGCTCCGGGACCAAGCCTATTGGAGTGGTCCCGTCAGGGTGAGTACGTTTGAATGTCGCGACAAACAACAGGTGCGGTCTGCTTGGGCTGCAGTCTTGGAGTCTAAAGTGGATGGAGTGGGACTGGTCCCCCAGGCACGGGAGTACCCTCAAGGCCATTCGTGGCTAAGAGGGGAAACCCCTAAGATGCTTGCCCGAGACTTCATAGAGGCTGTGCAGACCCGTTGTGCTGTCGCGCCCACTCCTGTCAGGGTGAGCCGCGGCCGCCCTGGGGTGGACCCCAGATGTGAGGTTTGTGGGAGTGTGGCCTCGGCGGGCCACATCTCGCAAGTTTGTCCTGTTGTGCATGGGCTTCGAGTGCAAAGGCACGACAACCTACTAAGGTTTGTCGGGGACAGATTGTCCCAGAAGGGTTGGACCGTTGTCCGTGAGCCGGTTGTCCCGTTTGAAGGGACATTCCGTAAACCTGACCTGGTGGTGTGGTCAGAAGCGCAACGCTGCGCCAAAGTCATTGACGTACAGGTGGTGGCGGACCGGTTCAGTCTGGAAGCCGCCCATGGTCGTAATGTCGCCAAATATGACGTACCGGAGATCATTGAGGGGCGGCCAGGCTGACGGCTGTCCCGGCGCCTAACTTCTCTGTGACTTCGGTCACAGTGAGTTGGCGTGGTTGCTGGGCTGGGGGCTCTGCGAAGTCACTCAGGCGACTGGGTTTGACGGCGACGGACCTTCAGAAACTGTCAACCCGGGCGTTGACATGGACGGGAAAGATTCTACGCGCGTGGTCTCCCGCCGGTGCTCGGCGGCCCGCCTGATAGGGCGCGCCACGTCTTCCAGTGTTCCCCTTTGATATGTGCTGTCAGCTTTCTGTCCGGTGCGCGGGCCGGGCACCCGTTGGTGGTCGGGCCCAAGTGTTGCCCGTATCGCTGCGGGAGTATGAGTGCCAGGCGGGTGAGTATTTTAATACCCACATTGCCGTAGTCCCCCTCGTTTGAATAAAGGGAATAAGCGTGTGGGGGAGTGGCCCCCTACCCTCGCGGGTAGGGGGAACGGGGGTCGGTAGGGACTTGTCCCTACTCGTCAGGAATCTCCTCCTCCCGGCGGCCCCCAGGCTAAATGATGACGCATTTCCTCGCGAGCCGTGTTGCCAGTTGGCCCCTTGTTGGTGCAGCGAGAAACAAGTTCTGATAGACGAGGTACGTTAGGGAGGATGAGATACGTTAGTGTGGATGAGGTACATTAGGGTGGACGAGGTTTGTTGGGGTGGGCGAGGAACGTTAGGGTGGATGAGGTACGTTAGGATGGAGGAGGTATATTTTAGTGGACGAGGTACGTTAGTGTGGACGAGGCACAATAACGTGGACAAGGTGCGTTATGGTAGATGAGGTGCAGCAGAGCAGAAATGTTCAAGGGTAGACATTGCACATAAAGTAAATGAGCGGCACTAACGTACACCGAGACCCACGATAACAGTGCCAACAAATTATTCAAATTTGAAAGTACTTTTGAGCGAATATACTTGTCTCATATTATAGCGAAATATGCCACATGGTGCATAGACGGTTATTCACCAATTGTATATATTTCATTGTGAAGTTTTGGTCCCTACTATTTCACAAATAAAGGTGAGCCACGGTATTAGTCAAATAAACTAATATTTAATATGTGACGTGTTAAAATTCTACAGATGGTGAAAAAACAATATTATGAAAGAATCTGTAAAAGATATCAATGTGCTGCCATTGCAAGAACTTTAGGTCGACAAGGTAAGACAGTCCAACGATTCTTGAATGATTCGTCCAGTCGAAAAGAAAGTCTGATAAGGGGAAGTGAAAGCCATAACCTTACGAGTCACAAGGAAAGTTAAGCATAAAGTGAATACGTGTCCCTGAAGCACCAGTAAAATACTTTTTGAAAACGCAGGCCTTCCCATTCAGTCAAAACTACTCGAAACCGTAAGCTAGGTTCCACTGCAGCAGTAAGATCTCCAGAGGAAAGGCCTCCATTGACAAAACATCATAGGCAACTAAGAGTCAGAGGGTTGACTGGGCTCACACAAACATGAACAGAATATGCAATTTGTCTTGTCCACAGATGGTACCAGAGCGACCTAATTAAGTTGGGATGAAGGGGAAATTACATAACTTTTTTCGTCGATACCAAGGTGGAGAGGAGGAGTAATGTTGTGGGCAGGCATCATTAATAATGAAACTGTTGGCCCCAGCATGGTTCGAAAAGGAGTGAAAATCGATTTTACTAGTTATTGCCAACTTTTAAGTGAAGCTCTTCTTCCATGGTTTGATAAGCAGAGTCTGTCTCCTTGTAAAAAGCTGGTGTTCATGCAGGATAATGCTCCCTGCTCATTCTGCAAGATCAACGGAGGAGTATCTGGCTTCTCTGGGAGCCTGGATGAAAATTTACTAGTGTGGCCTCCAAATTCGCTGGATTGTCAAGGTCTGTGGGTGCTACAGCAATTAAAAAATTAACTGATACTGTGAATGAGCGCATTTTTACGTCATCCAATGTGACCTCCGTTACATTAAAAAAACCTGCGTTTTGTTGTAGTTCAGTAAATCTTTTCAAAAATTTGTTCTTCGCTACGCATTATATTGGTTAAATCAACATTGTTCGCTTTATTATCCTTTTTCGATTGAATGTATGCTTTTTAACTCGCGAGACTAATATCGTAGTTCAGTCAATCTGTCAGAATACATGAAAAATGGGATTTTTGTTTGTATTGAATACTAGACTCCTAAATTGTAATATTGCAGAATTACCATGCACTCTATACACGTTGTATTCATATTTTGGAATAATTTACTTTAAAAAAAATTTTTAAGCAAATAAATGGTTGGACTATTATCTTGGATCGTACTGTAGACGAGCCTCACTACTAATACTACGTGTAATAAGGTGTATTAACTTGAAGTCAAATGTGTGATGACTTCGTAGACTGGGCCGCTCCACTTCGAGTAGGAAAACTAGCATTGGATAGCTGTGGAAGTCCCGCCTATCCCGCCAGCAGTACATAGGCAATGCCTATACAATAGCCTTCTGTCTAGCTGAAGCATGTGAATGCACCCCGAATTTTGATTAAGCTGCGACTTTCTTAGAAATAGCACAACTAGAGATCTTCTCGGTAGTTAACAGGAAGTCGAATTTTTTAACAGGAGCTATAAAACTTTTTCAAAAAATGGTTAAGCACGTTGAAGAATTGATGTTTGAGAATTAAGATTCAGCCATATTGTGTCTTTATTGTACATGAAACGCATTGGAAAGCTCTGTCCTCAATTTTCAAGACTTAAAGACTCTACAGAAAGCCATAATTACTGCTTAGCATCACTCAAATAGGAGTGAGACTGCTAGCAGCTGCCAGTCCATTGTAGAATATTCAGTATATCCCATGATCCAACAATGACAGAAGTGACAGAACCTTCGCACCAGCCCATGTACTTCTCATGGCCAGACTACTGCGTCTTCTTCCTTCTGCTACTGGCATCTGCCGGCATCGGAGTCTTCCATGGCTTCTTTAACAGGAAGAAAGGAGAAAATACTGATGTGTTCCTGAAGGCAGGCAAATCCATGACGGCCTTCCCTATCGCCATGTCTCTTGTTGCAAGGTGAGTAAGGCATCCATGATATTGAACTCTAGTTCACTTCGACTTGATAGTAATTCAGTTACACTCATCGCATGGAGTTTATAATTCAGTCGATAAGGCACTTACCTACCCACAGCATGCAGAGACTCCCAACTAACCTACCTCGTATAAGACCAAACTCTTAAGGGCCCGGTCACACTGGCATGTAAAATGGCATCGCGGGGTAAATTTACCCGAAAATTTTTACCCGCGGTAACACGTGGTGGAAAATGTGCAAAATTGGCTAACACGTGGTTACCCGTGGGATGGCCGCGGAACAGACGCTGGTGCATGATCAGCATCCTGACCACTGGTGAAGCGCGGCTAGAGCACGGGTAAGCGCGGGTAAACCTCCACGGGGAGACAGGCCGCGGCGGGTAACCACGGCTGCATCGATCACGCCTGTACCACGGGTGATCACGTGTTTCGCACGGCTGGTCCACGCATGCAGCGCGGCCTTTTCACGGGCAATGACTCATCCTGCGCGCGTGTACAACGGGTAGCTATATAAGGAGCTCGGGTGGCCAGTAGAAATCATAGTACATCCAGTGATAGGGTACGGTGTCCTCAAGGTTTATGCCTTCACGCCAGGCACTACGTCTGCATTTGGACGTTCCACATCCACCAGTCGGTTCTGCATCACAGGGTAACGCGACCTCATAAGGTTGTGGAGAAGTATACAGGCCTTGACCAGGGGCCTCACACTGTTAGCTTCATGCATCATGGTCGTCAGGAGAACTTGAAACCGATTTGCAAGTATACCGAAGGAATTCTCCACCACCCTTCTGGAGAATTCCAGAAGTCTATAGTTGAATATCCTCTGCTTCCTGGTCATGCCCCTGCAACCGAACGGCTTCATCATGTAGCTCCGGAGTGCGAAAGCAACATCTCCCACAAGAAAATAGGGGACATCCTCAGTGTCACCAGGGAGAGGATCAGGCTGTGGGAATCCAATAATATCGTTCCTGTGGAGAGCCGGTTGGAAAACACTTGTATTGTAAATGTGGGCATCAGATGATGAACCCTTGCCGCTGGTGTCTATCCAGAGGAACTTCTAGTCAGATGAGCAGACTGCCAGGAGGATGACACTAAAGAATCCTTTGTAGATTAGATTAGATAAGATTAGATAGGCAGCAGCAGACGAACCAATAGGCCCATTCACAAAGAGACACCGGAACATACGCCCCGGCACTCTATGAGCTATTGCTATTATGTTAGTAGGATTTAGAGGACAGGAGAAAAGAGAAAAAAAGGGGGGTGACGAGTCCATGCCCAGGAGACGATCTTGATTGCACGCAAGCACGATCAAGAGCCGCTGACATGCGGAGCTAAGAGATATCAAACTGTGTAGTTGGAGCGGGAGAAAGAAGGAGACGGATTAAGGTGGCCTCGGAAGCTTTGGCCGTTAAGAGTTTGCGAGGAGGAGTTCTTAGTTGCGGATGATGTCTCTCCCAATACATGTCAAGACGATTTTTAAACGCGCTGACTGACTCCGCACTAACAACATCGGAAGGGAGTCTATTCCAAATGCTGACTATGAAATACGGACAGAATTGCTGACTTAAGGTCGTTCTTCGAGCTTTATGGTTGAGTTTTTGACCGTTGTTTCGCAAGCGATCATTGGGGTCTGTTTCAAAGGGCTCCGTTGTAGGTACGTCGTTGAAGCCGTTCAAATACTTGAATGTTCCTATTAGTTGCCCCCTGAGACGTCTTTGCGCAAGAGAGATCAGACCCAGTTCTTTTAGGAGACATTCATACAACTTATTTCGCAGCTGAGGTATCAATTTCGTTGCTCTGCGTTGGAGTCTTTCATTTTATCGATATCTTTACACAGATGTGGCGACCAGAATTGAACAGCAAATTCTAAGTGTGGCCGCACTAACGCCTTGTACAAGGGAATGATGATGTCTTTGGACTTATATTCGAAATATCTGGTGATGAATCCCAGTACTCTGCTTACAATTTTCACACTCTTTTCAACTTGCTGACTGTGTTGTAGCTTGTTTGTAATAGTGATTCTCAAGTCACGTTGTTGGGTGACACCAGCCAATACCGTCCCATTCCTTTGCAGTGGGGGCGAAGGGTTCATCAGCCCATGTGCATTACTGAGCATTTGCCGACATTAAAGTTCATCTGCCACGTTTTTCTCCATTCCATGAGGTGGTCAAGGTTTTGTTGGAGCTCGGCTCTTTTCGTGGCAGGATGATATAGTTTAGTATCATCCGCAAATTTACTGATTTTACTACGGCTGTTAAGATCAAGATCATTGATGTAAATTGAGAACAGAAGTGGGCCAAGTACGCTACCTTGGGGAAACCCTGATGAAACTTGCGTCCAGGCACTCGTCTCTCCTTCGAGTTTTACTCGCTGCTGCCGACCCGTAAGCCATGCCCTGATCCATCGTAAATAGTCTCCTCGGATATCATGGGCTTCCAATTTTTTCATTAGCCGTATATGGGGGACTTTGTCGAAATCCTTTTGGAAGTCTAGATACACAAGATCTAAGCCCTTTTGTTCATCTTTAATATCTGTAACTTTTGAGAAAAAGTCCAGTATCTATAACTTTTGAGAAAAAGTCATCTGTAACTTTTGTAGTAGTCGGAACCACTGTTGGCAGGAGCTCTTTACAGGCAATGTGCTTGCCGTCTATTGCACCGATGACATGTGGAAAGTTCCACCTATTCATCCAACTATCGGTGATCTGACGAAAACCTGAAGCGTTCTGTGGTGGCTTGAGCAATTCCTCACGGTACTCGACGATGATGGCCTCACACACCTCGCACATCACTATACTGATGGTGTTGTGAGGCACCCTCCAGCCGTACTGCATCTCATGGTACTTGGCGCCAGAGGCAAGGTTCCTCAGGGAGAGGGCAACCTTCAGGCCTGGCTCAAGGGGTTCTCGGCAGTCTGTGGTCGTCTTCGTAAGGGCTGGTGTCAGTCTCTGCATAACTTCATCGAACATGGCAGGTGGCATTCTCATGAAATTTTGGAAGGCCCTTGGATCTTCCGTGCGGAGCTCCATCATGAGACGATCATACAGGCCAAGCTCAGGTCTCCTGCGCATCAAGTCACGCACCCATATGTACCGGACCGCCCTCCTCCTCAGCTGTCTTCGTCTTCTTCTGTTACCTAGGTACTGATGGACATATGTACCAACTGGTTCATATGCTGTTGCATCAGCATGACGACGAGGTCAATACGGTCCATGTTTACCCCATGATGTCAGAATCAGGAGTGATGAATGCTTGGCAAATCGTACCAAATATATAGGTCCCAGAGTACACGCGCTACACACGCAATTGCACGTGAAAACACGCGGTACCACCGTGTTATGACCGTCATTAAGCCGCGATTACCCGCTAAAGGTCCGCGTCCTATCGCGTGTAACCACGTACGTACCACGGCCGTATCACATCTTTACCACGTCTCTCCGCGTCTGTACCACGTCTTTATCACGTGTGCCACCCGTGGTCACCCGCGGTCAAAATTTTTTAGCATTCTAAAACTAGCCAGCGCGGGTGATTTTTCTAGCACGTGTGAGTGAGACTGTATCGCGTCCTTTCACGACTTATCCGCGTCCAACAGCGTTTTCATCACGTTCATACATTTCTTCTCATTTTTTAGCCGCGGACAGTACGTGAAGCCACTTGTCACGCCAGTGTGACCGGGCTCTAAAAGTTAAATAAATTTTTGAAACCGCACCCAATAAACCTACTAAGAGACACACTCTAATACAGTATTTGGTGTTTGTTAAAATTATTGGCATAAGTAGAAAAAGGGTATAACTAAAAAAGTTTCTATCGCTGTACAAACCTTTTTGCCATATTTATTAGTGCCTTAGTAATCAAGAAACTTATATTACTGGGAAACAGTATTCGAAGAATGAGGGAAACTTTTACATTGACTAAATTATGATATTTTTTTATTAGATGATGGAGATATAATGTCAATTCGCATTGTTATTTTTGGTAAGTCAGGTCTGGCAACATGCCGCCCGTTATTGACATATATGAATCCACTCCAATAAAAAAAAAACAGTGAGACACGTTGGTCAAATTGAGCTCTTTTTCTTCTTTGCCCTTGTTGACACTTGACGATGCCTCCAAAAAAAGATAACGCAAGGAAAAACTCGGCAGGTATCGCTGAAAAACGACATAAGTTTTGTCAGGAAAGTGTCCAATTAGGATATGTTCAGTGAGGGTATGAAGGCCTGTGATTAAAGTATGATACTGCCTACGGTTCCATCCTGTTTGTACATACAAGTTATTCCGACTAGAAAGATCAATAAGAAAATAAAAATTATTTTTTGCTCTAAAAAATATGAAGAAAAATGAACCAGAAATGTTACATAAAAATATTTGTTTGTTTAATTCCAGTCATAGCAAAAACTCTAATGCCAACCATCATAATTATGGGTCCGCTCTTTGTAATGGAAACATCAACTTACTGCAGTATCCCCCTCACTGTTATGGAATACGGCTGTTCTCTTAAGAGACAAAGGGCGTATTCGATTGGGCAGCGAAATTAAGCCTTTGAGGCCTGACTTGTCCGAATCTTCAGACAGGTGTCCTGGCTTTGACTTGTTGACTCAATTTTCAAGCGTTGACTCCACCGTGGTTTATTAGAAGGAGGCAACACAGCCACATTCAGTCTACAGGCCAGGGAATCTCTTTGTTCTTCCATAACTGCTCCCTTTCCACCAATCACAGGTTCCCAACCATTCTTTTCCTCCAATCACAGGCTCCCAGCCATTCCTTCCCACCAATCACAGGTTC
Organism: Parhyale hawaiensis; assembly: GCA_001587735.2. Lineage (NCBI taxonomy): Eukaryota > Metazoa > Arthropoda > Malacostraca > Amphipoda > Hyalidae > Parhyale > Parhyale hawaiensis. Next base: position 13,676,607 of record LQNS02278091.1, on the reverse strand, counting down.
CCAGTCGTTCTTAACCACCAATCACCGGCTCCCAGATATTCTCTCCCACAAATCACAGGCTCGCAGCTGCACTTTCCCACCAATCATAGGCTCCTAACTACTCGTACAGCCAATTAGCACCTCAGCCTTGCCGGAAATTTCAGCTTTAGGTCTCCGTAGCAATTACTATCGCCTTGAGTTAAACTTCGTTAGCTGACTCTTAATCAATTACCGAAAAACTTGGTTTTACTTCGTAATATGGAGAGTTCAGTCGGCCCAACACAATCAAGCTGCATCTAGCACGCGCAGCACAAGTCAAAGTGACGGATCCAAAATGGCTATCTGCAGGTCCGGACACGTTAAGTCGAATAACTTTGGCTTACATCGACTTTGACGACCCAATCGAACGTGTCCAAAATTTCATAGTAGACAAGACGAGTTCGGAACGCAACCCTTGTCTATGAGGATTATATGCTTTACTACATATAAAATAAATAAAATAAAAATCATTTATTGTTCTCATAAGGTACTGTGGCCAACAAGATTAGGACACAGCGCCTGAGGTTTTCATGATTAAAACTAACTTAAGAATAATACTAAACACTAGCATCAGAGANTGTAAAATACAGTTGGCCAGAGAAAAGAGAATCGAGAGAAGAAGTTTTAGATTTTTCTATTGAGAGCATGAATGGTAGCGTACAGAAAACAGTCGGCTAAGGCTGGGTGTAGCAAACTAGTTAGCACGGTTACAGGTATTTCAAAATAGGGAGAATATACTAGTATATACTAGTTACAAGTTTGATTGCATGGCCACTTTGCATAGGTTTTCCCAGCACAATGAGCGATCACTAAGGCTCAAACTTTGCAGCTGTGTACCGCGATTTCAAAGAAATAGAGAGCCACTCATTTAGTCTGATGTCTGTGGCCTTTTTATTCACAAAAATAACCTTACCTTTCCAGCTTCATGTCTGCCATCACACTGCTAGGCACGCCTACAGAAATCTACCACTACGGTTACGTGTACTACCTCATCGGCATCTCTTACATCCTCGTGGCCCCGGCAGCGTCCTACCTCTACATGCCTGTCTACTGGGACATGAATGTAGGTATACAACATGTATAATGCATGCGGTATGCGTCAGGCAAGCAGATGTTGCAGGTGTGGCTTATCTCAGTGTCATGCAAGGGGAAACAAATATAACAGACATAATGTGTTATGGGTACCAACAGCTAATCACAAGCAAGTTGCGCTTTTTGGCGCCTTCCATGGGCTGCGGTCTCCTAATTCAGTATGTTAAAAAAAGCACGAAAAAACAACATGTCTTCTTTGTTCCACAAAGGAGAGTGATCGAAGTGATTCTTCGATACAATCTGTATTAAAGATTTGAAACGCTGTTACGCATTACTAGTGTGCCAAGTTACCAAATATATTTATTTAGACGTAACACCTGCACTTCCTCATCGGTGACGCTCGTAACCGATATCCTGTTTCGTCCCAGATCAATTGCGTAGAAGCAGGTCAAATAAACTCTTAGCTAAGATATGCTGAGCCATACAGTATACCTCCAGCTCTGGCAAAATTTTGTTCACGATTCTCTGATCTCTGAACTGTCTATCCCTGCTGTCCAGTTCTTGCAAGCTGTGTTCTGCGCAACTTCAGCGTACCTTATCTTATAAGCTGATGAGGCGATAGAATGCGTTGTTAATTAGCTTTCGCCAAGGTTTTAAATTTATGTACACCATCGCTTTTGTTTATCCTTTACATAAGGAGGGGAACCTTAATTATGCTTTTGCCACATCCTGCTTGCTTTGCGTTTTTATTTTAGCCATCCCGTGCAGCTACTGATGGCACGTTCGATTGGGTGTTCGAAGTCGATCAAATCCAGACCCGCTTGACTTAATTTGACTTGTTACTGATGGCACGTTCGATTGGGTGTTCGAAGTCGATCAAATCCAGACCCGCTTGACTTAATTTGACTTGTACGGAAATACACGCAGAAACTTCAGCTTCGTCACTTTGAATCGTGTTCTAGGTGCTATAAGTAGCCCGATTATGTCAAACCGACTGAAATCTCCACTTTATGGAGTAAGACTAACTTAACGGAGCCTCACAGGCAGCTGATTAAGAAGCAATGCCTGAAACTTCACTCAGCAAGTGGAAGTCAGGGCACCTGCCGGCTGTTTCGAGCAAGTTAAGCCTCAAAGGTTTAATTTTGGCGCCCAATCTAACATGCCTTAAAACATACACGATCGCAGCTCAAAGCCTCAATTATTGCCCTGTGTACCAACAGCTGACGTCTGCGTACGAGTACCTGGAGGTACGCTTCAACAAGTACGTGCGGCGCCTCGGCTCCATTATATTCGTCATACAGGTAAGGAACTCTCGCAGTATCATGGTTATTGTAGCCAATGACAATCAAATATTATATCCCACTGCCCTCACATGGTATGGCTGGAGCTGTCTGGTGCATAGGAGTACCTACCTATAGCTATCACGCGCAGCTAACATAGGCAACTCGTGCATTCCCATGATGTAACTTTTGCGGCACAGCACGAAATATTCCTATCTTTTTATCTCGGCCAAAAATTTACCCACTCTGTAATCACTCTCATGAGGGGCTCGAGACGATAAACTGTGAAAAGTCCATCATTATCAAAAACACTTGTGATTGATATTTACTTCGAACATACTGTAAGTGGATATTAAATTTCATTAGCTAATGCACAAGACAGCATAGAAAACTGTAAAGGTAGGCGTGGTATCTCAGAAGCGTGAAAAAAATCGCAAAAAGCGCGGTCGTGTTGAGCAACAAAGTTTCACCGAATCGTGTTCATCGAATTAAAGGGCCTTAAACGAGTTTGCGCGCGAAAGACAAAATCTGACGTTGTAACTGCTATTTAAATCTGAAATTCACACTAACTTTACAAAGTCACCTGTCTCATCCCGTTACACTCTTAGCTTCGTGGTTCTTAACATATATCATACATATGTCTGTTTGGACCGGTTGAGATCTCATATACCGTCGTATCTGTGTCCATCATGCAGCGAGAATAGAAGCTTGCTTAGATTAGAAGGGAATTCAATAGCCAATAAGTATAATAGAACCCAGGTATTAAAAGAAAACTAAAAAAAAAAAACAATATACAAGAGTGGAACTGGTACAACCAGCGGTTGTGACTGATGGTTGCATGGTAAACAGCTGAGGCCCAGACTAATAAGCGAACAATCATAATTTGATGTATTATAACCCATAATACGTCACAAATCTGCAGTTTAAACAGGACTTAGGGTTATTTTACCATGCAAAACATGGTAAAGGATATTTTAAAGAATTTAATGAACTCCAGTAATTTTTGCTGAACAAATATTTCACAATCCGATGAACATTTCTCTCCATCCCGTGGGAGCATGAGTAGCACCACTCAGATTCTCTGCCATAACTACTTTCACTCTTTTTCTTCAGCCCTTGCTCTTTTATTTTAGGTGTAACAGATCAAAAAATTACTGACAATTCTGACAGAGTTTAATAAATCTGTACGATGTAAGGTTCTTTAGACTGTTAGTAAGACAGTTTGCGAGCGTTCATCTACTGAAGGTTCCATTTCAATTTCGGAGAATGCCAATTTAATACTGTTGAAAAATACATAAATGGAATAACCATACGAACCGTGGGCAGATGGTGCTGTACATGGCCATCGTGGTGTACGCTCCCTCCCTGGCCCTGGCTCAGGTCACGGGCCTGAACCTCTACCTCTCCATCACCATGATCTGTCTTGTGTGTGTGGTGTACACCACCATCGGCGGGATGAAGGCTGTCCTGTGGGCTGACACGCTCCAGGTACGTACCAAGGGTGCTGGGATGAAGGCAGTCCTGTGTGCCGCCAAGGTCCAGGTACGTACCAATGATGCTGGGATGAAGGCAGTCCTAGGTGCCGACACGCTCCAAGTATATGCCATTCGTGGTGGGACGAGGGCAGTCCTGTGGGTCGACACGCTCCAGGTTTGTACCATTTGTGATGGGACGAGGCCAGTCCTCTGGGCCGAGACGCGCCACGTATGTACCATCGGTGGGACGAGGGCAGTCCTGTGGGCCGATACGCTCTAGGTATGTACCATCTATGGGACAAGGGCAGTCCTGTGAGCCGAGACAGTACAGGCAAGCATCATTGATGGGACGAGAGGAATCCTGTGGGTCGATATGCTCCAGTTAACTTGATGGGGTGAGAGTAGTCCTGTAGGACGACACGCTCCAGTCTACCATTGATGGGACGAGAGCAGCCCTTTGGGCCGAGACAGTAAAGGTAGCTACCACTGATAGGACATGGGCAATCCTGTGGGCCGAGCCCCTACAGGTAAGTACCATTTTTGGGACAGGGGCAGTCCTCTGGGCAGCAGCGCTCCATGCACGTATCTTTCTGTGTGATGGAGGGTTACACGCTCCAGGTATGTATATTGTAGATATGCGGAAGTTAGGCAGTACTGGGACCTGACACGCTCCAGGTTAAAAGTATTGTTTTGTAGCGTGGAAGCGCTAGTGCAGTAACACTCACAACACTCGTTTATGCTTTACATAGTGTTACCAATAAGGAATTTTTTCTCAGCGTGTATTGAGATTTTAACTAAACTAAGTATTTTTATTGTTTTTCAGGCTGTTATCATGTACGTGGTGGTGATTTTCATCGCTATCTACGGCACGGCGTTGGTGGGCGGCATTGGGTTCGTGTGGGAGAAGGCTGTGGAGAGCGGCCGTGCAGAGTTTATGGATGCGGACCCCAACCTCCTGACACGCCACACCCTCTGGAACCTCGCCATTGGAGGCTACTTTACCTGGATCGCCATCTACGGAGTCAACCAAGCGCAGGTGATAAGAAGTCTTCATTTCGCTTGCTGCAAAAGAGTCATTTCAATTCTCATAGATATATCTTCCTGGAACTTCAATCGTGGACTACTTTTTAATTCCCACTCTGGACTGAGTTTCAGCAGTAATGGGAAAATGATTACGCTTGCAAGAGAGGGAAACTTAAAATCTACACACCCATAAGTAGTAAAGAAAACGAGGCTACCAAGACAACCGTTCCACTTCCGCTCTTCGCTCCAGATGGAACGCTTATCTTGATAGCCTCGTTTTCTTTACTACTGTAAATGTAATAAGCTACTGTAAATATTCAAAAACACCAGTTTACAGAATT